>VXBX01001574.1:234365-278799 GCA_013400415.1 Scytalopus superciliaris
AAAAAAAAAAAACAAACCAACAACAAACTGATTTAATTTTCTTTTTCCTTTAGAAATCATAAACGTCCAGTCTGTTTCCCTGCCATTTCCTATGAATTCTGAAAAGAGAAGAAATATTATTAAAAGAATGGTGGATAACTAGTATCAGTCATGAGGTAATTGTGCAGTTGACTGATTGCATAAAATACTGAATATCAGGAAAAATTACAGGTTTTAATGTCTTGTACCCTACTTAAAATTGTGCTAAACTTTCAATTTTCCCAGTACAGTTCAGATCATATTCTCTATCAAAATACAGCAATAAGCTTAATTAACTTGCAAAATGTAAACTGCAAGGAAAATGCAGCTAGTAAGATCTTATTTCAACAAAGTTGCTAGGGTGAATTAGTAAAACCTGTCCTAAAAATTTCTTCAAAGAACCAGTGAAGGTGAAGTATTGGATGAGACATGGTTTTTAATCAAAATGATGCTGGCTTCCTTGCAATAATTTCCTCAATGTGATGCTGTTGTTAAAGATATGAGCAGCTTATTTTAACTTCTATCGTCCTCTGGGGATTAACTGTTTTAGTGTTGAGGCTGATTTGCCACGCTGGCTGTGTGTATGCTAATAACACATTTGAGAAAAAGCTAAGGAACAGTGTTGATAAACAGATCTCAAAGCTGATGGCACGATGGGATTATTTAGATACCCTGTGACATCTGTATTTACATTCACAGGTGTGGTCTGATATTTTCTGCTTATTTTCACAGTCAGTCTGCAAAAGCTGGGGAAGCATTTTCAGTTTAGATATGAAGGCACATGCGATAGGCAACCAGCCCACCTTGCAAAGAAGTAACTCAACTAGGCCTTCCTAAGCAATTTCCTAAATGTGGAAATAGAAGGCTGGGGTTACAGATGAGCAAAATCAGAGAAAGATGAACCAAGAGCTGTCACTTGATTTCTCTGCCTTTACCCTCTGGTGCTATGTTTAGTGGGACAATGAAGATAAGAAGCTATTAACTCCTACTTTGCTTAAGCTATTGTTAAAAGAATATTTAATACTGCCTTTTCTGCTTTAAAGAGCATTCCGATTTAAAGGAAGGGAAGACAGCTAAACAATCTTTATCTAACTTCAGAAAAGATCATTTAAATGTGAATGAATAGCAGTTTCCCTTCAGAAACAAAAACATTTAAGAATTTTGGCTGAAGAGAACATAGAAAGGAAAAAAACTAGTAATGTAACTGTAATTCAGATTAAATTTACATTCCAAGTATACACATTAAATTCTCCAGAAAGAAGAGATCCTTTCTTCTTTAGACCTGAGTGATTCCTACTAGACAAGACCTCAAACTATCAGGTCCTCTATTAAATTTTCAGTATATATATTGTCAGCCAAAACTCCCATTGAATACACTGTGAGCTCATCCAGGTTCTTTCCAATGCTATGGTAAGCCCTTTGTTGTCTGAATATCATCCCCAGATTTAGTAAGAAATATTTTTTTACATAACAACTTTTTCATTTAAAGGCAAACAATTTTTGGTCAGAAACTACTCATGTGAGTCTCAGAGCTACTACAGCTCCAGCCAGGCTGGATCAACAATTCTATATTTCACAATTTTGTTTAGAGATTTTTGTGGCTGTAACCCTGTTATTTCTTGACAATTTTGATTTTCTCTTTTCAGTTGGTTTGCTATAGAATCACAGAATGGGACTGAGGTAGGAAGGCACCTCCTGAGACAATCTAGTCTAACCCTTGCACTCAAAGCCAGGGTCCTGTGGAGAAGTAGTTCAGGGCTGTAGCTAGTCAGGTTATGAATACCTACAAGGATAGAAACTTCACAGCCTCTCAGGGCAATCTCTTCCATTGTATGACCATACTCAGAAGAAAAAACATAAAAGTTTTTTTAAGCTTAAATAGAATATTTTGTATTTGAATTTGTGCCTGTTTCCTCTTGTCCTGTCACAGGGCACCACTAAGAAGAGTTCAGCTCCATCCTCTCTACACATACCACCAGGTATTTCTACACATTAATAAGGTACCCCGACCCATCTCTTCATGCTGAACAGTCACAGCTCTCTGATTCTTTCCTTGTATGACAGATGCTGCAAGCCCTGAGTCTTCTTCACAGCCCTTTGCCACTCCAGTGTGTCCATTTCTCTTACGTACTGGAGAACACTGGACACAGAGGTCCAGATGTATTTCATTAGTGCTGAGTGGAAAAAAAAAGATCACCTTTCCCATGCAGGAATCCAAAGTTAAACATTTTCACCTCACAGAAAAACTAAAATCTCTCTTTATCTCACAAACTCTTAGCTGACCTCACAGCTTTGTAGCCTGGTTTATGATTCCTGAACTGTATTGCCAGAATATTTCCTATGGACAGCTGTGAGGCATTCTGCAATCTCATTACATGCTTCATGATCTGTGTCCATCTCTTACCAGCAAACATAAAAGTTTGCCAATGTAGCCAAAAGGAAGGGACCCACTTTATTTCCAGGAAAAGTTTTGAATTAGGTAATGACTGAGACCACAAGAGCTAGAGCTACTCAGCTTTCTTCTGTATTTCTCCATGTTGAATTGAAATTCCATTTATTTTCAATAGGTTTTAAACCAGAAGATAATGTAATAGAAGTAACAGCTATAGCAAATACTCTTGATCATCTTGACAGCATTTTTTTCCTCTTAATTTTATTTTTAACATTTTAGTGTTGTTTCTTCTTTTGCTTTTTTCTTTTGTTTTTAGTTTCTCTGCTTTACAATTTTTTCTCCTTATTTTACTTCCCACTCACCATTTTAATTCAATGCTCTGCCTGCTGCTCCTTGTGCTGAGCAAGTTTGACTGTCAGTTTGACAGAGCTGAAATGCAGCAGGAGAATCTATTGACTTCTCAACATTGCTCTGGATAAGCTATTAAAAATGTTTCAAAAGTGTGGTATGTTTGCAGACAAGATGGTGAACGTCCACAGAAACAGTGAACATACATAAGGAGCAAGAAAGTCCTGCCAGATAGAGAATTTCACTTTTTGTGGGTGCATAAGGACGGTGTTGCTTCCCAAACATAGGCTCTCCTCACCTCTGAAGAGGTATGTTATTCTCCAGTTGCCCCCACACAGGGGAACTTTTAAGTCTTCATTAAATGTAGGTGTTTATAAGAAATCAAAGACATTTAGACTGACAGTTCTCGTATTTTTTCCACCCAGCAAACAGAAGCCTAGTTGAAGAATGGGGCATGGTGTAACCAAGTGGATTTTAACTCCAGTACTTCTTCAGATTTAATGTTGGACCACAGGATGATATTTATTGCATAACTTCAAAGAGAAAGAGAGAGAGAGAATGTTTAAATCCTTTGAGTGCTGCTTTTTTGGTATCACCCTCTCTGGCAGTGATGACTTTTGGAAATAATCTCTGAAATTGTTCATTTATTGGTGCCCTGAGCAGGGTAAGGAACAGATGTGTGGAGAAGGCAAATGATAGATATTTTTGCTTCTCAGTCTTTTCTGATTCCTTAGGTCTGTCTGATGGACCACTTATTGGAAAGGGGCATTCCAGTGAATCACTGAGCATTGCTGATTTCTGTTTGCAGTGGAAAAACACTGTACATTTTAATAATATTAAAAGTAGGAAAATGTCTGTATTTTAATCAATGTTGCAAACACAGTCACAGAAGAGTTTCTTGAGCACTGTCTTCTCCTTTTCCAACCTAGAAGGGAAATGATGTTACAAACAAAAAGTGAGGAAGAGGAAGGATTTTTCAAAGTTTTCCAGATGAAGAAAGCAGAAATGTCATTCACCCATAATCACAGCTGACTTCAAATTTTTAGGCATTAAGAGACCGTTTCAAAATATAGTTTCATGGGTGATAGAGTCCTGCAAAAACTCCACCACTCATCTTTATGTGCTGAGCCGCCTGAAAATTTTGGGTACTTTTGATAAATAAGATATTTGGTAAAATTTTTACTTCACAAAAGATCTGAGAGTACCCGGACTGTCAAGGCTTCTTTCTTCTTTTGGGTAGCAGAATTTGTGTGTTTTAGGTGGAGAAGAGAGGAGGAAGTAGAACTGCAAGAGAAAAATATCTTGTGTAGAAAACAGACTGGGTTTCATTGCCGACCCTATTAACCCACTCTTTCTGGATCTCCCGTAACTACAAAATAACTAAATAAGTCAATAACTAATTAAATAATAGAAGAAATAACTGAACAAGTAAAAAGTAACACCCTGCTTTCCTGCAATCTAGTGATTGGTGACCATCCAGAGGATGGGTACAAGTAGCTCTCTGTGTCCTTTGGGTGTGGCAGTGGCACTGGGCATCTGTTCGAGGAGCATGGTGGCCAAAGCCCAAGGGATGACTGAGCAGGGCTGGTTGATGAAAACCACTGACCGCCTGGGCTCCTGCCAGGCTAGTTCAACACTATTTGCACACAGAGACAAAAGCCCAAGACTGCACATAACCTCACACTGTCTCTTTACATCTCTTAAACATGTAAGAAATCAACTTGCAGAGTTATATAATTATAAGGTATTATAGTCCATAAATCTAAAACAATGTTTTTAACACACACGTCTAGTGTAATATTTTTACATTCAGCATATAAAACTTATCCACCCGAAACCCCACTTTTAAAAATATTAAGTAGTTAAAGTACTAGTTAAACAAACAGTTGCAGATCACAACCATATGAAGCAACTTCTGTTTTTAGACCCTGTCATTACAACAATATACAATTATATTTTATAAATACTTGATGTATTTCTAGTGTTTTAACATGATATTTGTTGTGGTTTTTTTCAGATGAGGTGCTTTTTTTATCTTTTTGTAAGAAAAGATGTAAAACCTACCTGGACGTTCAGCCAAAATAAAACAGGAGCTATTTTTATATTTCAGGGACTCTGCTGCTGGTGATTAGTTAGAGAATAAATTAGCTGGAGTTACAGGATTTGGGGAGAAGAGCCTGCTCTGAATTATATAAAAAACTCTCATTAGCTTTTGTAGAAGTTGCAGAGGCAGGACAAAGGAAAAATACTTGACAGAATTAGCAATATTGAAATCAGAAATGGATTTTCTGTTACTGCTTCAAGGGGGAGTGGTAATATAGACTTGTCTCTCTGGAGTGAATTGTCTCAAATGGCAGGGCATCTATTATTTGCAATCTTTACAGCAAAACTCCAAGCAACTAAATAACACAGAAAATGGTGGTTGCTGAGAGATTTTATAATAAATTATTGCATATAAAAGGTAGCAAGAGTTATTCCTGGTAAATGGTTATGCTTGACAAAGAATAATTGATACCATTACTTGTTTTACCTTTGATAATAGCTTGAAAGTACATGAGGAAGAAAATAAGAGAAAATACATATTAATTATCTTAATCAGGAAATGTTCATGATATAAGGAGAAGTTTCCAAGCATCTTTCCTGGAATTATTAGCTCATCCACAAATTTTAATTTGCCTTTTGGGGTTTGCTGTTGTTTTGATGGCCCTGAGGACATGTTCCCTTGTCGGGGTTTGACTGTGTGGGCTTAGGGCCAACTTTTGTAGTGGGCTGTTAGCCCTTGCACTGATGAGCAGTGAGGAACCTCAGTGGAGCCTGTTCCACTTTTTCTGGAAGCACTTTTAAGCTCAATCTTCCCCATTTTCCTCTGTTTCAGGTATTTTGTAGATGACTCCTTGATTCTGACTATGATCAGACCTGTTGACTTGTCTTCCTGGTTTGATCACAGATCTCCCTCCCCAAAGTCACCTTTTTCCAATTCACATACTTCTTTTGTCACTGAATTGGGTGAATTATTGTAGTCCCAACTTCTGAGCCTCTCAACCCCTTCTATTAGAGGATTCTGGATAGTCTGGCTTTAATCACTCCAGAAGAAGACACACCATTATAAATTTTAAAAGGCAGGACTGTGAGACCTAGTATAAAACACAGAGGGAGGGTCCTTCTGGGAATGACAGGAATTTTGATGCAAATTGCCTTTTGTTTCAGAGAAAAATCTTGGCAGAATGTTTGTTTGAGAGAAAATCCTCGTTTATTCAGATCTTGGCAGAGGGTAACACTCGCATGGAAAATCAAATCTCTTGAAAATTCAGAACAGTTGGTAGCTGATCAGATGGCAAAGGGAGTCTGCTGCATGGGTCCTCACATCTCCAGCTGGATTGGTGATGCATGTATTTAATATCTTAATTTTGTATGTATTTAATGTCTAAAATATATACAAAAGACTCTCCTACATGAAAGGTAACGCCACCTCAGACAAAGCCAACACACCATTTATAGAAGGACAGTTTACACTGGCTGTTTACAGATGTCTTATCCGTACAGATGTCTTATCTGTGCCAAACTTCATCTCTCCTGAAGCAAGGACCACATAAGCGTGGGGATGGGGAGAAAGGACAGGCTCTCCACCAAGGAGAACACCACCTTCAAGCCTACAGTATGCACTGGACACAGCAGGAGGTGCTTGAGGGGATCTCTAGAAGTGTCTGAAATTTTTGCCTGTAAAAGCCAGCCAAGCACTGAGTTATGATGGTTCAGTCAGTCACCAATCATCAGGCTGGTTCTTTGTCTCAGACCAGTCCATTGATGCCTTCATTTAGACGACAAGCTCTTGGACCACCCAGGGAATTTATGACTTCAGTTCCTGGGTGTACATTTCTGCACAGCCCCGATAACCTATTACAACACAATTATAACTCCAGAACTAACTTTAGTTTCCTAGCTATCAATTTATAACTTGAATGCCCTAGCTTGTGCCACTTTAAGCTGCTTTCCCTTTTAGACAGACATGGGAGTACTGCAGTGAGGTCACCAGCTGATTCCTAAAAACTGATTCCATACCTGAAAATGCAATTTGGGAAACAGTTCGTAGATGTTTTATATCACATATCTACTGTGCATTGTTGAGGGCTGGTGAAACTGTCCTCTATATGAGCCTGGGATTGGTCCTAAATCCTCTCTGTCTTGCAGTTTTTTGTACCCATCAGTACTGCAATGCAGCACCCTGAAAGGAATGTGAATGCCTGGTAGTTTCCACCTGACATTCCTTCCTTCTGCTCTGTGCTCATAGCATGTGAGACAAGGAAGTGTTTGGAAGGGAGACACATATGTATTCTTTTTTGCTTCCTTCATGTAAATCCCTGTCTGACAAGGGCAGAGGGTAGATAGAGCATGTCATAAGTATTTATTTCAATGTTAGGAGCACTGGCTGATCAGCAGAACAAGCAGACCATGGTGTTGTATGTGTGTGTGTCTGTATGGGGCGTAAGAAAAAGGGAGATGCAATTCACATTATAAAAGTGATTTTGTAGATTCAATTTAGCACCATGTAAATATGACTGAATTGGCCCATCTCCTCAGCATATGGCTGAAAATACGTGTGGCTGGATATATGTCCACAAATAACCCAAAGATGCCGTCACAGTCCACAGAGCTGGAACAAGCTAAGCAGCTATAGTGAAGTGAGTGGGATGTGGGAAGGGGTTTGACTCCTTGTGCCAAAAAAATATTTCAGTACCAGAAAGAGACATAAACACATACAGGTTTTTCCTGAAAATATCTTGAGCATTATAAAACAAAGAAAAGATCTCCTGTCGAAAAGAAACTTGAAGTTTCTGAAAGCCAGGTGAGTGGTTTCATTTCCAGTGGTTGTTTTAAGAAATAGAGGAAATACTTTACACAATGTTTTGGTAAAAGTAGGCCAGAACTATTTACACAGAGTTAATGACCTGCAAGTAGGGGTTCACTGTATAGGAGGAGACAAGATGTCTTTTAATAATACTTTTGAGTCTAATGTTGTGACTGGTAAGAGGGTTTTTTTTATATACAGGAAACTATCCAGTTCCATTCAAGGTAGTAAAGTTTATTTTTCTCTTAGAAATGGATTCTTTGTTCTGAGAAAAGGTTTTCAAGAACTACTGTTCTTTTTATTTATTTTTTTTTAAGAGTTAAGATATTCAATTGCCTTAAAACCTTAGAGAAATAAATGAAAAATACTGATAATTAAATGTGTCATTATCATATATCACAGATGATAATTTTTAAAATAAAATGTTGAACACAATTTCCAGAACATTAAAAAAAAAAAAAAAAAGAATAAAGATAAGAATAATGTGTCTCTTCAGCCCATGAATTCTTAATGAAGGTGATGTTTTATATTTTGGCTGGCTCTGCAGACTGTGGGCTGGATGAAATACATATTTATTTTGGCAGTTCTTTTGTAAGCTTCTTGATATGGAAAGCCACCATGCAGATAGTTTGACATTCCTGGTCTTCTCTCTCATCTGCATCACTCTAGATATCTATCACACATTTAGCAACAATAGAAAAAAGATTACTCCTCATGGGTATGCCCTCTGTTTCTTTAATCTCTTCCTTTTCTACCAAACTCTCACTAACAATGGGATTTTATGTGAGTAACACATTTGCTGTGTCACATTCTTACTTCCAACTCTGATTTGTGTCAACAAACTGAAGGCTGTTTGGCCAAGCATAGTATAGTCTATAGTTGCTATCAAAGTACTCAAGGAAGTAGTAATTTTTCTGTTTTTAAAGCCCATGTCAGAATTTATTCCAATCGATCTTTAGTAATTTTTCTATTAAGTGCACACAAGCTGCATAACCTCCATTAAAATCTTATTACTGCATAGAGTTTAGGCTTTGGGGTTTTTTTTTATGTCGTGGTGGGTAAGATTTATTCCATAGGAATCATCTCATATAAAATACAGAGTTTTTGCGTATGGAAAATTATGCTGAGAGAAGGAACAACACTCTTTATTTAACACCATTGGGCATCAGTTAAAAAATAAATGGAAAAAGCTGGTCATGAGTCAGTGTGTAGGCTGCTTAATTTCTCTAAAAAGATTTATTAAAATCATAAGGCAAATAAAGAACAATTTGAGATGACATTTTAGTGTCTTTCAGCTGTGAAAGCTGTTTTGAGAAAATATGTCCCTGATTCTCACAGAAATGGATCTGATTACCGTTCGCTGCTGTCAGAAATCTGCTACACTTCATGGTGTGATGGTGTGGTTTTCATTAGGTGGTACAACACTGCCTATAGACAAAACAGTACCACCATCTATGGATTAGCATCCCAGATAAGCTTTTTCTAAGCTTGTGATATTTAAAGAAAATTTAACTTGAATGATATTTATTTGAAAGACATGAACATGATGAAAGGGTAAACCCCAGACCTTAAGAGCTCACTGTAGGGAACCAGAAGTTAATTGGCATTATTTTAGACTAGCGGACAATAGATAACAAAATGTTGCCCAAAACAGACCAAGGCCTCCAACTCATACTTTTCAGAAGAGAAATCTTCCTCTCAGCTCAGGTACTAAGCTGAAGATTTTTACTGACCTTGATATTCTGTCCTGATCTTCCCTGTGTTTCACAGGGAAAAGTCCCATTGGAAAAGTCCTGTTTAATTTGCTAGGAATATTTGTCATTAAAGGCTTTGTAGGACTTGTGTCAAGACAGCTTGGGAGGCTAAAGATGATGACTAGAGAATAGAAAGTATATACATTTAATATGGCATAGACCGGAATGATCTAAAAGTTTTAATTTTGACAATTTGTTGCTCAAATATCAGAACTACTCAAAATGCCTGTGATGTAAACTGGAATATTTTTATTTATAAACTGCTTAGATCTGAAAGCAGAAAATTTAATCTAACCTCAGATTTTTTACCTGACCACCTTAGTGCTGGCAGTGTTGCCTCCTGTCCATCCTTCTTGGAGAATATTAACTAATGTGAAAACATCTGCAGAAATGATTTGAAGATGAAAAATGCTATGCAGATGCTAGCTGCTTGTATTACTGGATTACTGCATATCAAGACTTTTTTTTTTTGGGGGGGTGGGGGTGGGGAATGAATTGGGAGGAAAGTGATTATGTTTTAGTGTTAAAAGTAAAGGAAATAATGTAATTCTGATTTATTGAAATTATCTCTTATTGTGTTTCCCATTTTGATTCTCTAAGGTATGTTTTTAATATCCATCTGGTTTCACTTTACTGTAACTTAACTTACTACTACTACCCGTGTCGTTGCAGTGCTCTGTCTTAATACTGTAACAGGATCCCAATGTCAGACACTGCAGGTGAAGGTGCTTCTGTGACCCAAAGAATTTACATATGAATAGCTGAATAACCATAAAATCAGAAAGATGCAGATGAATTTGAAACACAGGTTTACATGCTAGGTGGGGCTTACCAAAATAGCTACTCATCTCATCTGAGTCTGCAGATTTGCTGTGTGGAGGTCTGCATGTGACCTAGTCACCTTGTTTCCTCTTTAGATCAGTGGGAGAAAGAAACATCTTGTCAGGCAACAAAACTGACTTGTTTTTAAAAGCAATCTCTAAAATGAAGCAGATTATATCCTTTAAATTTGGTCTTTTGCTCTTCATTGATTCCAAAGGCAGTCCAGCCACTGTCAAAATATCTTGCAAATCTCTGACTACGGGATAGTTTGGAGGACGTCTTAAAGACGGACAATGCAGCAGTCTCGAAAATGTTTAGAAGCTCTGGAATGGTTCTTGATTTGCACTAGTGTTGTTGCCTAAAATGGAGGAGAAAAAAACTTCCAACCAATATTAGTATAGATAGAGTAGAGAGCAATTCTTTAATGAAAGCTATCAGGTGCATGGAGTACATAGGTGCACACCCAGTATAGGATCCTTACACGTTTATAGCACTACTTAATTATCATATCTAATAAGTACATACAACCTGAGAGCCATGTGCCCTTGGTACTATTCTCAGAACTGCCCCGCTGGGGCCCCTCCAAGGGTTCTGGGTCTTCTATCTTGCTTTGATTACAATCATATCTTCCAGCTGGATGTGCCCCAAACAAGATGTCCTTGATGAAATCTTTTTCCTTGAAAGACCTTTAAACAGAAATTCAGGAATATAACATAACACTTGGGAAAGGGGTTCAGAGACTGTGAACTGCTACCTTAAGTGTGAGAAACTATACAGCTATATTAAAATCTACAAATATAGAAAAAATACTAAGGCATCATTGTGAACTAAATCAAACTGAGGTTGATTGTACACAAGAACCATAGAGCCTGCATAGGTGACTGAACAGATCTAGGACTCTGACTGTGTGATCTGTTAAGTGTGTGTATTAATTACTAGAAATACCTCTGATTGAAAGAATTCATCAAAGTCATAAAGCTAGTGCATTAAGTTTATTCTATGAGAACTAGTAAGCGCCCTCAAAACACTACGAAAACTCAACTGACCTAGTTGATGGGTTTGTTTGCTCTCAGTTTGTTTTCTCTCAGTTTTTTTTTAAAGATTTTCAGGAAAGAGGCAGTATTCCATAGTATTAGCCTAGGCCACTAGTGATTGTAGGTTCACTAAATGGATATCTTGCCAGAAGATGTTTTCATCTTCCTACCTTTCAGGACATTCCAGTTCTAATTTCAGATTGTGCTGGCCTTATTCCACTAAATAAGAGAAATTTCCTTCCAAGGCAAATGTAACTGCTGTGATCTACTTCACAATCATTAGCTTGCTTTGTTGTATATGTTTCCTGTTTTGTTGGCTCTTTTAATGAAAATTATCAGTTAGACATGACAGATGAGTAATGCCATCAGTGGCCCGAAGGCTGAGGAAGAGTATAGTGTGTTCCTGCTGCTGACAGGCTTTTGGTGTTTTCTTGTTTACTAGGAGTGCTTGAGTTGCTGTTTCAGGTTCTAAGGGTTTCCTGATACAAATCTCAGGAGTTTTCAAAAGGATTTTCATTGGAGTTAAATGCCTTTGATTCTCCTACATATACCACTGATTTGGCAGAGGAGACTTGAATAGCTACAAGGGCTGTGGGGTCTGTTGTCTAAGTAGTCACATGAGTACGTACCCTGACTGACAGCAGTAAATAACAGGAAAAAATAGCTGGGGAAAATGAGAGGTGTTCTTTTGTCAGACTTTGACTACAGATGAAGTTAAAACTTTAAAACAGTACTGAATGTCACAATGTTATGACAATGATTCAAGGCAGAGACTGTGCATTACCTCCTCTCGAATCAAGAGTAATGTCCTTGTGGTTTGGTGGCAAACTGGGATGAGGCAGCCAAAACTTCACTGGGTGACTGGTTCCAGTGACTCACCACCCTCACAGAAAAGAATTTCTTCCTAATATCCAATCTAACCCTACCCTCTTTTAGATTTATAGCCACTACCCCTGTCTTATCACTATACACCCTTGCAAAAATCAGTCTTTCACATTTCCAAGGCCAATATTCAGGGCATGTAAAGATAGAGTTATTCTTTTCCCAAATAACTTCAGAGTGTTGCTGTCATGCAGGAGAGTAACTCTGAAAATCTGTTTTAGAACATTTAACTTTAATGTTTCCAGAGAAGGGACAATTTTTCATGTCACTGTTTGACATTTTTTTGAGATTTACAGTCCTGAGAGACTTAAACATCCTCACCAAGACTTTTTAGAGTTGCTTACTGAAACTTTTCTATTGTATCCAATATGACAAGGTTTACATCCTGAGCATAATTTTTGTTGCTGTAAAGCAGGGAATCAGCTGTAAAACTAATTATCTAAAGAAAGCATGCTGAATAGAAGAAGCCGAGCTCTTTTATTAGGACTCTTCCAAAAAAATATGATAAGGCTGGCATGGATGTTATCCTGTGGAGTACAACAACCAAGACAAAGCTAACACATGCCAGTTTCTCGAGCTGATCAAGACAAGATTTCTGCTGAAGTCTTGAAACAAGTGTAGCTCATTGTGTATATTTCCCAAGCCAATTCTACTGCCCTCAGTAAAAGTAGGACACACAAAGTAGTGCATTGTGCTCACATGGACATAATATAAAATTATAGCTATACCTTTGTACCTTATTCAAACAAACATGCCCAAAATGTTAACTTAATTAACAGAAATCTGTAGACACATATCTTCATTCTCATCTCAGAGTGTGGGGTTCTACAAACCAAGGACTCTTATCCTTCTGGCTATCACATAGGAAATGGGTGCCCACACTAGCGGACTGAGGCATTCACAAACTTCCTTCTTATTTTTCTAGTCCCTTTTCTGGTCACTTCCCTGGATATTGATCTGCTGTCAAGGGTACAAAGGTACACACAGAAGAAGCCTATACTTCTAAACCCAGTATTTCTGCATGTGACGCCTGGCACAGAATGTTCCTTCCTGGTCCAGGGTGTGCAGCCAAGGGAAAACACAGGGCAAGAAGTCTTGCCTCTCCCTCTTCTTACCATTTGCAGGGCCTGATAAGGGTTAAGATGAATTGCATAAACTGCTTAGAAAACCAGCTTTGTTCCTAATCCCTGGCGCAGGATGTTGCCAGAGGGGTTGTTGGAAGGCAGGGGACTTGCAGGTGGTGAGAAAAAGGGGCAGAGCTCTGGCATCTGCTACAGTGGGAACATTCATTCCACCCTTTACACCTTTCTGGGAGGGAGGATTGTTGCTCTATGATCTCCCCATTCAGGGAAGAGCAACTGGAGCGCCTTCACTATTGAAAGCTCCATTCCTGAATTTCCCTGTGAATACGTTTTGCTGAGTCTTTGGCATTTCACTGCAATGACTAATGCACGGTGTACAGTAAGAGTGGGAATATTGTCCCAGTGTGACTGAGGTAACAGCAGAGGGCACTCAGTGATTCTTCATCTTTCACCTTTTTGCACACCCCACTCACTCAGACACTGCTGGGTATTTGGAGTACAGCTGCTCCTGGGGTACAGGATTTATAAAGGCATAATTCCTAGTTTATTGTTGCACATGTTGAGGTGTGGTTTTTCAGTGGGGGGCTCAGATCCCATCAAGAAATTTTCATCGTCAGTAGAGGGTAGTAACATGAATGAATTCCACAGCATGTGAAAAATGCTGTTGTTTCTTTCTCTAACCACTTCACACTTTCCTATTTATTTTTCCTGTGTTGTATCCACGTCTGCTGTAATGCAAATCTGGACATTCAGTTATTTGTGTTTAGCAGCAGGATCCCCAGGTTAGTTCTCTGCTTGAAGCTTTACGTTAATCCACTTTCTGGTTGGAAAAGATGTGAAATGTACTCAAGAATGAAATTGTATTCCACATCGTTACACTGTTCTCATTAAATCTATTATTTCCACATCATCGCCCAAGAAAATACCCGATGCGAGAATCCTCCTAGAGTTCACTTCCCTAATTCACAGGACAATTACAAAATTGTTTTTGCCTCAGTGGGAAATGTTGACTGCTGGGTCACTTAAATTCTTGCATTGCCAGCTAATAAAAAAACCCACTATTTCTTTTTGCAGAACTAGAATGCAGCAAATGTGGTCAGGATGTGAAAGGGATTTTGAATTTGACTTTTCCCTCTCTTTTGTTTGTTAATTTTTCTTTTATTCTGGAACAAAATAAATTTTCTGGGATAAATAGGTGAGATTTATTTGTGGCTTGTTAGTAGCTTTTTTTCCCCAAGGTTCTTGTCTCCATGTTAAATTAATTTGTTTTTAAATCAAGCATCCCATTTATATAAGTAGATTGCAATGTAATATGGGTAAAACATGAACCCCCAGAGCTGTTTATTCCAGCATCATCCTGATAGAAAAGTAAACCTCACAGAGTTATTTTAAGAGCATATAGACACATATAAAAGCTTTAACAACAAACATGTGTGATTTCCTCTCTCCACATTATTTCATTCAGTGCTAATTATGAAAACATATGCAGAAACATTTTGTTGTCTGTCACAAAGATTTGAGGACTTTTGTTAGTACTGAAAATGGCTGAGTAACCCTTCCACAGTGAGCTGAAAAACCCTCACTCTGAGCAGCTGTGTGGAGTACAGGCTATTCTATGTTATTCTGAGCAGGGACATAATGAGTAAAACTACTTACAAACCCAGATGAAATAAATTATAGAATCCATATTATTGCTTTGAGTGAAGACTCAAGGCAACTTTGAAGATTTTGGACATCTCATCTGAAATTGTCCATTTCCAAGGCTTTGCTGAAAACTCTTACTGTACATGTGCATTAGTCATTGCCTAGAAGTTACAGTAACTCAAATGCAGAATTACAATGAGACAGCTATTTGATTTCTCAGCAGAACTGATTTTAATGATGGCATAGTGATCTTATCTCTCATTTCTGTAAAAAACCAAACATATAATGAGGTTTGCAAATATTCCCATGGCAGGAGCTGTGTAAACTCCATTTACCAGGCAATTAGTTCTTGTCATTCATATTTCTTGAAAAGACCAATTTCTCTTCCAGAGAAAAACTCTGAGATAGTAGTAGGCAAATATGGAAGGCAACAGTCCTTCATTAGACATCCATATGAAGGCTACTTGTCTAAATGTTACTTCTAGAGACAAACATAGTATTAAGGCAAACTTAAAGCCAGTTTAAGACAGACAACTTTGCTGAACTCTGTCTCTGCCCAATGGCTATAAAAGTAGCCTTCAGCGAATGTTCAGTTGATGCCTCTGTACTGTGGATCTCCAACAAGAAGGCAGAAGATCCACTTCTGATACTTAATTAACAGGATGAAATAGCAATCTTCTCTACAATTTCCTCTTAAAAATATGACTTATAAATTCAAGTCAAAGCTTCAAGAAGGACTGTTCCTTAAAAACAACCCCACAAACAGAGCCAGTATTTTCAATATAATTTTCTATTCCTGATAATGCAGAGAAAAAATAGGCCTAGATTTTACATACATGTATCTTATCTACTTATGTATATGTACATATGCATGTGTCTGCCTATAATGTCTTCCATATAACCTCTAAAAGCAATACAGATTTTGCATATGCAAACAAAATGCACACTGCCTCCATACCTAATTTTCATGTGATTTTGCCAATCCTAACAGACATTCAGGCAAGGTAGAAGTTGCACACCTCTTTGAATAGGGAAATATCTTCTTGCTCAATATATTTTCATTATTATTCTGTTGATATTGGCTGAAAGAGTGAATGTTTCAAGTCTTTCTCCCACAGCATAAAACAAGCTAATTCTTCAGTGGTTCTGTACAGACACTGGCTAGTTTAAGACAGTTTGGCAGAGTTACTCATTCTTTCTTTTATCAAAATCTGTTACTGCTTCCTCATCAAAGCCTCCATCAGAAGCTTAGGAAAGAATGCTACTCTATGCAGGTAACTCACTCATCCTCCTTTATAGAGCAGTGTTCTCCTGGAAAAAAAAATAAGTGTTTTCAGATCTCCAGTGAAGTTCCTTAAAAATAACCTATTCAAGGGTTTTCATACACTCTGTGAAATGATGAACAATTTGTACTTCAACTTAATTTTGATTTTATAATATTTTTTTTTCTATGTTTCAGTAACACATCGAGTGCTGCAAAGTACTAAGGAAGTTGGTTTGACATGCTCTTCATACTCTAAATGAGTGAAGTCCATAAATATTTTAGTACTGGAGGATTTTGGAAATGCTGTTTTTAACATGCCTAGTAAATTCCAGCTCCCACATATTGCACTCTCAAAGATGACATGCAATATGTCAAAAATATTTCTGCCAGATTTTACAGGTCTTAAAATATGAGGTTCAAAATCGTTGACAGACTGGAGGTCTTAGTAAAGCTAAATAAAAGAAGGGTAATGAAAAGGCGTATTTTCTTTCAGGCTCCATATATGTGTTTTCACCTTCACAGTTACATTTTATCTTTTATTCATTATATCAATGCACATCAACCTGGAAAAGACCCCACCACTATCACACAATCATAAAATTGACTTATTGCATTGATGCAGGCTGTGTTCAGGACAGTACACTATTGCCGCTGAAATGAAAGCTTATATATTTAAACTCTAAATTTGTGATTTATGATTATTCTGTACTGCATTAGAGACCCCTGCAAAAGTACCAGAAACACCATTTTGTGTATTGGTCCAGTCTTCAGACAGAAAATTTCAGTTTATATCTTAAATTCCCTCCCATCCAGGAAATAACATCTAAAAAGTCAATAAAAGCATCTTATTAAGAGTCAGTAAAATAATACATTACTTCTTAGGAGACAAAGCATAAAAATTTCTCTTGCTGTCTTTTTGACAGAGCATAAACATTTCTCTTGCTATCTTTCTGACTGAACTTGACATGTATTTGAAATTCAGCCATGGTTTTGGTACAAAAAACTGTAGAACTTATCAACATATTTGGTAAACATTGAAAGTGTGGATTTACAGTTTATCACTGAGATATCACAGTTTAGGAATGCAAACCATAATTACTAAAACATGTTTGTTTTGGTTTTTTTTAACTGTGTGCAACACCCAGTGTTGATAAAATCCTTGTTTGAAACTGTAAATTTATAAGTCTCCTGACTTCTTAAGAAAAGCAAAGCCATAGCAAATCAACACTGGTTTAGCCCCTTCAGCTCATGTTTTTTGTGTTTTCTGTTCTGGTCCCTCAATGAAGCATCTTGGTGATAGTATGGATAAACGACTTTTTCTGACTGCATGGTAAACACATGTGCTGCTGCAACAGAAAAGCAACCTTTTGCTCCTTTTACTACATAGAGTGGGAAATAAATAAAAATTCAGAAATATATCCCTAAAACAGTATCCTAATCATGTCATACTCCATGAAGATTATGCAATTATAAGCAATGGAGTTATCATCTTGCCTAGTAAATCCCCATCACAACTCTGATATGGGTTCCTCTCAGCTCTTTCATCTGTTTATCTTATTGAATTTTTTACCTGAATTGGTTCAGCAACCCACTCTCTCTCATTATAATTTTCTTACTTGCTCTACTGTTATGCAAAAGTTGAATAGGCTGCATATTTTTAAGTGCTGCCTGTATACAGCAGGCATGCATGTTCAGGCACTCACAGAATCTGGACTGTTTATTTTAATGTGACAATTCTGATATTAACTTTGTTCCTTTATTCAAGGAAACAATCTTCAGTTAATGAAAAAGTATTTTAAACATCCGAGAGAAACCTTTTTCATAGGGAAAATCAATGTCATGAAAACAGAAAATATCTGGTAAGAATGTGTTATTTTAGGCAATGCTTTTTATAGGGGAAAAATATTAGAATATAATCTTTTTTCTTTCTGTTGAAAATTAAAATTTTCTTTTTACAAATATTTAGCACTACCATGTACAATATATAACAAACCTAAACCAAATAAATTCAGATAATGCAGTCAAACATTTTATATTATTAAAAATCAAATTGTAAAATTTTTTGGAGTCATAAATTAAAACTTTAGAGGATATCCCTCAACCTTTCCACTGAGTGAAATCTTTCATAGTTTTCATCTGTAGGAATTTCAGTTTAAATTTCAGTGTTTCCACTTGGAAGCGATGTGATGACACTGAATTAGCTCAGTCATCTTCTTTCCTTAGTGTGTGGATTATTGCGACTTCAGCAGCAAGCTGACGCAGAGGCTAATTTCCAGTTGTAACTGAAGCAGAATGTGCTTGGTAGAGTCTCTCGGTATTCTCCTTGGTTATGATATGATTTGGAAATGTCAGCATTGCTGGCAAGCTTTGGCAAGAAAGGGACTATATACAGACCATTGACAGGAAAAAGCTGAGCCTAATCAGGTCTTGCTCACGTGAGACAGGCTGGGAACACCAAGGCATTCTGTGGTTGTTTCTGCTATTGCCTTGGTGGTGAAGCACACAGACCAGCTTAACAACACACATTCAGACTTCTCTTGACTGGTCAAACCCACTCAGTACTTTCTATAACAGCAAGGTTTACAGAGCCACGCAGTTTAAATATACATGTTGAAGACAAAGGAAGTTCAATTGTTTGTCTGAATGTTTTCCTGGAAAAAAACCAAAAGCATAATTTCTGTCTGCAAATTGTGTCTATGATATAAGAAATAAAACTTGACCCTGACATTTAATGAGCTTTTTCATTAAAAAAAAATAGTGCGAATATTATTAATTCAAGCCCTTAATGTCAAAATATCAGCATGCCTGTTGCTTGAGAAAAGGCTTGTCATTGTATTTGTGCAGACTGGTTTGAAGCATGTTGCAAGATGCCTTCTTGTAGAGAAAACAGTACATGCTATGAATGGAAGCTCTGCTGCTCTGAGATTTCTTTCCACAACCCTGCCTTGTCAGTAAACTTGTAAGCATTTTCACAAGCTTTTCCCTAGCTGCTGAAGTTTCAAGGAGCGTCATGCACTGTTTGCAGTATTTGATGACCTGGGTTAACATTAAGTACATTTTCAGAACATTTCTAGACCAACGAATGACTCTTTTTTAATGGAATCCATGTTCATAAGAGTCAGTTCATTTCACATGGGTAGTAATAACTCTCAGTCACCTTTCAACAGACCTGGATTTGACCCAGATGTGAAAAGGTTTTCACTTTTCATTTGAAAATTTCTGAGTGTGTTTTTTAACAGCCTCTTAGCATCTATTATCATTACCATCTTCTTAATTCCCTTAATTTCTGCTCATTGAAACTGCTTGCAACTGGAATATAAAAGACTTTTTAAGAATCCTGGTAACTGCAAAACCCCACAGAAAATATCACAAAACAGGAACTATTTGGGCAAGCAAACTGATCTCTCTTTGGTTTCCCACTTTCACAGGGCTTAATAATATGAAACAGAACAATTCTGTAGTACATTTCAGTTCCAACAGTACATATTATTTTGAATGTATACTGTGAAAGGCAGTTCAACTGAAACTGTTGAGAGTGAGGTCCTAATTGTTATGTATTAAGCAAAACTAACAAACGTAATGCCTAATCCTTTGCAAACATAATGACTACATCTTTGTCATTACACAGAAAGTGAGGCCATGACCCACAGGGTTAGAACATGCATTTTCAGGGTCAAGGTATTTTAATGACTAAAATCTCACAATCCTGTTTTCTTTTTTTTTTTTTTNATATAACTTTCTATAATGTAGGATTTTCTGCTTTGCCTCAAGAACAAAGTAAAATTTGAGAAATATTTTAAAGTATGCTTTATTGAGGAAGTAGGCAATTTCTGTCAGGGATAGCTGGCTTTGTCAAGTTCCTTTCTGGACCACTGTATTTATAAAGGGACCAGAAGTCTGGTTTAAGGGATTTTTATATTACCTAGAGAGTAAAGAGGGAAATAGTTCCCAGTGTCTCATTTTCCATCATTTGGAATTTGATACAATATATGATGTTTTAGACTGACACAAAAAAATCCTGTCTCTTGAAGTCAAAGCAGTGTGCATCGGACACTGAACCTTTGGAAACCTGTTTGCTTGAAAGTCCTGCAATCTGTTCCTGTAGAGGATCAAGATTTACATGGTTCTTTATTGATTTATTTCTGCACTTTTCTGTTTGAAAGGCTGCTTAAAGAGAACTTGTTTTTGGAACTGCATGTGTCATTCTTTCCCTAAGAGTTCTGCTAGAGCAATTTTGTGCACTACAGTGAAAAAAAAATCAGGACGTTTATTTTAAAAAGTGTGTATGTGCCTTTGGCATTTTGCATAAGTTCTGTAAAAATTCTTGTTGCTATTTGCGCTTCTTATGGTTTGAGGAAAGATGAGTATGTGTTTTAGATCAAAGGATTAAAAAAGGTTGCAAAAGTCTGAGAGGGCACATGATTACTGATCAGTTTAACCAAGATTGAGTTATATATAGCAAGGTATTTCCATTTCTTCAGCCATTTTAACATGTGGAGACCAGAGATTTTATAATAATCATATAATAATGTCCATATTTTTTAGATATTTGTAAAACAAAGATTTGATATATGGTATATGAGGCCATTTGCACTATTATTTGCACTAGTGGGCTTATGATGATGTTTCATGTAGGGCTGAAGGGCTGCAGTATTGATAAATTTTCTGCATTTACATCATTGTTCCTGCTCTGTGAATGACTGTTCTGGTAACAGCTTTATATTAGAGTATCATGTCAAATGCAACAATTGTGCACAAAAGAGTTTATATTCAATCCTTTCTTTTTCTTCTGGACAGAGACTGCATAGATAGAGGATTGTGGCACTACCACGTTAGTGCCAGTGTTTTTCTGAATATGTGTGATATTGCAGAACTCTTAATTTATTTTGAACTCTTTCCACCCATGGTAGGATGTCCATATAAGAATTATTTTAAATTTAAAATATTGAAATAAGTACTTCCTCTATTCTAGACAGAACTCTGTGTGTATTCACTAAGGCCAAGGGCAAAGGCAGACACCCCTTGTGTGCATTCTAATCTTCCTCTCCTGCAAGCATTCAGATGATGAAAAATAGCTTCTGCTTAAATTTACATGATGAATTTTTCATCACTGACTACTGCCCTTTGATCCTCATCACAACCGAATAGATGTAAATACCAACTGGGCAGTTTCACACTAAAGCAAAAATTAATTTTCCCATGCATCAGTATTGTTTAAAGCAGTATTACAATTTTAGTATCTGATTATCAAAGTATCTTTTTTTCTCTTGGCTAAACCTGTGTTATCAGTGAGGAAATAATTTTACAGATCTGCTTTCTGTTTCATAATTCTTTTCCCCTTCACACCTGACATACAATATTTATAACAGATGCCTGCAAATAGAGAAATATTTCTTCCATTTTTGACTGCCCGTTTATTTTGCTGGCCTTGCAATATGTACAATTTCTCCTAGGTTAAAACACTTAGAAATATTTCTATTCATGACCTCCTATACACAATCTGGAAGTCATAGACTCATGTCCTCTATCTTTGGAATGATCATTATAGGGATTTGAGACTATATCTTGCATATATACACACCAAGCACTTCTCCTTACTTCTTTAAACCAGATTATTCAAAAAGTCTTTTCTCATGTTGCTGTCTTTCCTAGCACATGTCCTATTGTTGTCAGTGAAGTGTAATTCTATAAAGGAAGGGGTTTTTTAATAGGGATAGAAAAAATGGTGTACATGGTTTTATAGTAAAATCACTAGTCAGTGATCTGCACTATTCCAGAACTTTATACTCATGCTATAAAGTTAAATGCCTTACATGCAGGTTAGTACTCTTTTTATGTTTTCAATATGTTCAGAGCAATCTTTTCCATCCCTTATATCTTGAGAAATCCAAGCAAGCTGTCTTCTTGATTTGTTTCTGCTGCAGAATGTCATAAAAATACTTCCACTTTCAGTCTGTCCTGTGTCTGCAGTTCCAGAACAGGTGGAGCTGTTTCCTCTTGAATGAATTCCAAGAGATTAGCTTGATTTCCACTGATGGATGCTCATTTCTCTTAGACTTCTAAATTCCAGAAAGGAAACCTTAAAACTATGGAAAAATCTAAACCTCTGAGTCTTTTGGTTGCTTTTTTTTCAGGTCAAATCCTAGCCATTATCAAGCAAAGAATGTGTCTCAAATCTGATTTTGCTTTTCTGATGTATGTCACGTGCCCAGCACATCACTGCATGTGGTTGAATTTCCATAGCTCCATGCTTCAAGCGGAGCATGTAGAAGGCTTCTTTTGGACATCCTGCATGACTATTGCATATTAAGCCCACGACTTCTCCTTTAGTTTACTCTTAAGGAACACCCCGGGAAGAATTTTGGACATCTCTCCTGTTGCTTCAGGCTTGAACCTTCCTCTTCATTCTCCACTCCTGCGATTTATGAAATCAAGAGGTAGCACCACTTAACTTCTGAATGATTTGGCTAATCGAGGGTTTATATTGTCTTTAGGAATGGCTGTCACTGGAGATAGACTAGACATTAGTCTGTAACAATGAGGTATCAGTGTTTCCTTGAAGCCCTTTCCTTTGTACATGGTAATTATGTTATGTACATTTTTCATGGCATAGGTGATATCTCTGCAGATAAGAAGAAGATGTCAAAATAAAGATCTCAGTTTATCTCAATATAGTACAGCCAAACGTTTTCTACTCTCATTTGACAGTCAAGTCTGTAGCTTCATAATTAAGCTGAATATCCTGCTAATCCTCAAGAGCATACTATTGTGGAAAAAAAAACCCCAACAACCTTATATAATTTTTCTCAGTTTTGTTTTATTATTTATTTTGACTTCTTTCATAGTAGACAGCTGCATAGCTTATGGGAAGTAGGAAAGAATATTTTTGTCTGCATACTTTTTCTCTACATTTTTTTATCAGGTTCTTAATGTTGCTGGAATATGTTCAATGACTGGAATATCTGTGTCCACTTTTTGTCTCTGTTGATTAATGTGTCTTTTAACCAAATATTAGCAATTTCTTATGAGGTCATACAGATTTCATCTATCACACTTGTTTGTGTGCTACTTTTCAAGGTTTACAATGGTTTATTAATAATGGCTCAAGAGCTTTCTGATTTGTTTTGCCAAAGTTTGAACTGTTGCTGTGGTGTATAGCTCATTTCAGTGTATAACGCAACCAATACAGTTAAACACTTGTCTTTAGAATAACTATAATCCTATTCTTTGATGTCTCAGGGTTTTTTTGATTTTTATTTTTTAATTCTTATAGATTTTAGAAGTTATTGTAGATTTAATGTACCAGTAAAATAACCTCAGTAACGAAATGTTTACACATACCAACCCCATCCTGTATCAATCCCTCAAAATTCCAGTAGCTGCCTAGTCTTCATTTCAAGGTAGAATTGCAGAAAAGCACCAAGAAGCCTGCCCCAGAAGATGAAAACATAGACAGAAGTACCTCCAAATCTAGAACTTTGGAAGGCCTCCAAGGACCCGATGTGCTGTGAGGAAGACGAAGATAATGAAAGAGGGGTCCCAAACCCCCAGACTCCATTCCCAATGCGGTGTGCTGGGGGCAGAATGGGACAGGACTGGAGTGGGCAGCAGAACGGGATTGGATGAACATTATTATAAAATCTTGGAACCAATGGTCAGAAGGGGGATTTTGTGGATATGTGTTTCTGGAGCCTGAAGGTTCATTAAAGCTTCTGCTCTCCTTATCTCCCACTAAATTAGCTAGGAGTTTTTTTCTCCTCAGTCCTTAAGGCATCGATTCAATTACTGCAAAGTCAGCACGCATTGAAATTAAATTCCCAAAAAAATATATTTGCCTTTAAAAAGAATAATTTGTCTATGTCATGACAGGACAATGCAGTTTCCTTGTAAATATTATACAGTTACCAAAGGTTATTATTTGTTTTAAAAAAGTCTGGTGCAAAAGTTTGGCCACACAGAAGAAAAGCTCATCAAGCCTCCTGTTGCCTGTCACATTCCTGTAGTGAACTCTGCACCTGTGCCAGTCAGGTTTGTCCATTTCTTAGTTGGGGTTCTTTTTGCCTTTGTTTCCTCACATTCTCCTAGGTGCAGCTGCTACATCTTTCAGAGGTTTCAGAGTCTGCAGAAATTTAGATATAATTGTTTCAGGTGAATTTTCAACACTTGTATGTTTTACTCTCTGTAAAACTGTTCCTGTGTTTAAGTACTCTTCCCTCAGCTTTTTTCATCAACAATACGAAGAGTTAGGGAACCTAAGAAATATTAGTTCTGCTGCCGCTCCTTAAAAGGTCCCTTTTTAGGTCACTAAGCACCAAGAGAACACAGGTTGGCTAGATCAGTGGGGGGGTGCAGCTGTTTATGTGCTGTAAAAATATACCTTCAAAAGGAAAATTCTCATCCTTGTGTCCTCACAGTTAATTGCTTTTCTTTTACCACTGGTCTATACATTCCAGAACTTCTCCACAATATTCAAAGCAGCCTTTCTAGACACACGCATTAGCATTCCCTTCTGAGGCATATAACACAGCTGCAGTTCAGATGAACGTTAGCTGGAAATATCTGTTTTTGCTTTATGTGAGGTAGAAGTTCACTCAAAAACATCTGTGAAAATAATGTCAGTCAAAGCTTCTATGATGGTGCAATAGATATCTTTACAACCAAGCAATAAAGCTGAATGTCTTGACATGTTGTTGAGTGTTTTTTTCCAATTATGCTCTATCACTGGTTTCCATTTGCCAAAGCACATGTTGCTGACATCTTTTCTTCTTATTTCCAGATTCTTTTCTTTATCCACAATAAGAAGAGCACACACCTTGTATATTCTTAACTGTGGATCGAAGTCTTCCTTCTTTAAAAGCAGCAGTACTAGGACAGAAGGGTAACATTCTATTTTATTCCAGAACTCTGTTTGCTGAAGCTGATATTTGTCCAAAGTCTGTATTTCAGTGGAGCACTGAATCAACAGATGGTTTGTTCATTTATTTGTAGTCTCTTTAGAAAAGCTTTCATAACCATAGTCTGATATCTCTTTACATTTTCAGATGTCTGCTGTCAAGAGCAGTTCATTTAAACTTATAACTTGTCACTAATTAGACATAAATTTGCAATGTTCTCTTTAAAATTCTGTTTTCTTTAAAAACAGAATTATGTAAATCTTCCTTGACATATAAAAGAGAAAACAATGGTCTTAAATACTTCCAATGATTATCAATCTGTGCAGTCAACACAGACTATGAAACATGCCCAATCTTTCCAGAAATTTTTTAGTTCTAGCACTGCATATCAAGATACAAAAGTTCTGCACTGTGACCTTGTGCTTCTTATACCTGCTACTCAGGATTGCCCCCTCAGAACATATGCTGAATAACAGCTTTGTGTCAAGCATTTCTAGTATTTCCCTTGAATCTCCTTCACCATCACTGTTATGGCTGACTGTGGAGTTTTCTTTGCTCTCTTGTTTTGTCACCCCAAAGCTGTCTCAGGAATTTGTTTTAATGTTATTATTGGTCCTAATGAAAATGTACCACCTTACTTCCAAGAAATTGTAACTATTATTCCAGTCACACAAATTATTTATTTCCCTAAACACTTGCCCGTATTAGATCACTTATCTCAAAGTCAGGGCTATATTCCCAGACTTCACTAGGAGCTTCTGGCACAACAGGTGCCACCATGAACCAGACTACAAGGACATACTGATCCCTGTAACACTGAAACCACCATAGTGGCATCTGGGGACGTGGTTTAGTGGTGAACACTGTGGTGCTAGGTTGGATTCAATGATCTGAGAGGTCTTTTCCAACCTTAACAGTTTTATGATCCTATGATGCTTGACACGGGATTGAAGATTCAACAACACTTTCCTAGCTGTTTCCAAATCATTCAACATATGCTTAATTAGTCTTAAACAGGAATTTGGAGGCACCCAAACTCTCTGTGTCTGTTTCGATATATGGTCTCTCTAGATCTCAGAGCTCCAAGTGAGGCAGGATGTCACCCTCTGTGTATTTTCTGCAGGAAGCCAAACCAGTTTCACTGGGAACTGAAGTGTGTACTCTTCACTGCCTCTTCTCACCAAGGAATCAGCCTTGGCTGACTGTGCCTGGCTTTGCTGACACTTTACAGCAGACTGGCACTGCCTACGGATGAAGAAACTCTTCCTGTCTGTGTGATCTGACAAACAGCAACTTTAAATTCAGCCACATCCCAGTGCTTATGTAGTACAGAGATTTCCTGAGAAAATGTTGCTTAAAAGAAAAAAAAAAAATCATTATTTCCAAAGCCTAGCCTATATCTTTGGTGGCTACTGAGGCCTCAAAAAGAGGTAGATGGTTCAGACGGACAACTATAAATGGGTCCCATCAGAACACACCATAAATTTCCTTGTAGATATCTGTATCCAAGCTCAGAACCTAAAATCTGTTTATAGATGATATAGATCAGTTGATACACCTATAATGTGATTTATTAAATCCCACAGTTGGTCGGATGAGTCATGTAAGTGACCATACCTATTGCCTAAACAGGAGTTCAAAGGAGACAAGGCTGAATGCATTTACACTATAGACATCACTAGACTTCTAAATTCGCTTCAAATGCCTTGATTCCACCACAAATGTTCAAAAAAAGTGGTCAGATGCTGTTTTCCTGCAGTGAACAGAAATGCCAATATATATTTTGAAGAATTCCCAGTTACTGGCAACATTTTATCAGTGAGAAAACCCCACCCCCACCCCAAGTAGTCTTTGGAAGAAAAGATATTAAAAGCATTTCATTAATATTTTACAGGTAATTCCAGACCTCAAGATTTAAATGAGAATGGTTTGAAATATACCCTTTAGTTTTAATAAGTGATGATGCCTCCAGCTGTTCTGTAAATAGCCAGGAAATGAAGACCAGTTGGTTCCCATTTGCAGTCTGAAGTTGGATGGGACCTGGTTGCACGCTTTACAGTTAGATATGAGCTTGCAGCATCATGAACACCTGTCCCTCTTATTTCTGAATAAGTACAGACATTAGCTTTCTGAGTAGTCTCATGCTTTATAGTAAGTAGAATATAACTTTTTTTCAGGTATGTCTCATCCTTCAGTCTTATTGCAGCACCAAATTGCTTTTGATGTTAGCAATTCTGGGAATTAAATTCATTTAATTTTCTTTTTTTCCCCTCCCTCTTCATTTTATGTGAGATGTTAGCTTATAATTAGAGCAGCTTATCTCATTTTTCTCTGGCAGATACCTTTTTTTTTTACATTCCACAGATATGAGGAATTCTCATGTTACATTTCTTATGTACCAGAACCTGTCCTTAATTAAACACTAATCTTCACAGAAAAGACCAGTTTCTTTTGTTGTAGTACAAATAGGTCTCCTACATTGCTTTCTGTGAGATATTATATTAACAAAAAATTTCTTCTTATCTTTTTTTCCTCTTTTGAAAAATCTGGGTAGTCATAGATTTATATGATCTTCCTTTCCGTTGAACCACAATTATCTGCTAAATTTGGATTATGTGGGACAAGAGCCACAGTCTGTATGGAAGTGAAATTGCTTTTGGTAATCCTGTTCTCTTTCTGAAAGAGCAATAATGACGCCAGTGTCTTTCTTGGCACTTGTGATAGTTAAGTTAACTTGTGAAGATAAAACCTAAGTATCAGAAGACAGTTCAGTCACCATAAGAGTGTGCTGGCAGCCCAGAAAGCCAACCACATCCTGGGCTGCATCAAAAGCAGCATGGCCAGCAGGTCAAGGGAGGTGATTCTGCCCCTCTCCTCTGCTCTCATGTGACTCTGCCTGGAGTGCTGTATCCAGCTCCAGGGTCCTCAATACAGGAAACACATCTGTTGGAGCGAGTCCAGAGGAGAGCCACAAAAGAGATCGGAGTGTTGGAGCACCTCTCCTATGACGAGGCTGAGTCAGCAGGGGTTGTTCAGTGTGAAGAGAGGGCTCCAGGGAAGACCACATTGTGGCCTACCCGCTTGTCTGTCAAATTGTGCTTCAAAAAGCAGGATGTGTGTTTGAAGTTTGGTGAACCAGGCTGGTTTTAGTATAATTCGACACCAAGACAGCACCCCGGTGTGAGCTGTATCTCACCACAGATAACTTGCATGATAGCTTGCATTGTATTCATTCTCTGATTGGATTCTAGGCCTTATCGGGGTAGACCATCCTGCCACGCTCTGGTGGTATTTTCAATCCATATTTGTGACATTATGGCAGTGAATTCAGTTTCTCTGCAACAAAGCTTTAAGCAGAATAAAAATGCTTTAGAAAGCCTATGGGACTCCAATGTCTCTGTTACACATCAGCAGATGAGGCAACTGGCTGTCATTCTTGTGCTTTCAGCAGTTTTCTGGGCCATTACATGTCAAATACCTGATTCTTTTAGTACCCCATCCCTCATTAATTCTCTCCTGAGTAGAAGGAAGCTATAGTTTTATTATTCTATTTACCTTACATGGATTTGTGTCAGGGTTTTTTTAGGTATATGAATCCCGTTTTTTAGACTGCCTGTTAATCTTGATACTGCTGATTCAAAGGGGCTTGATAGAACCCAGAGGTCTGGTATGCTCTCTGTTTTCTCTTAGTATTTGATATAATGGAGGTGACTCAGCATAGGCTGAAAGAACTTTTCCACCATTACTCAGAAAAAATTCTCCCTAATAAAAACCTGCAACCTCTACATTCTACTCCAGTCCATTGGTGAACATGAGCATCTGCTCTGGACATCTGATTTCTCACTGCTAAAATGATCTTTCTATTGTTTTCATGCCTCACTTGGAAGAAAATTATGTACTGGACTTTGTCCCTCATTTTCAATAGATATTTACCAAGAAAGGTTGTGATGCTGTTTAATCCACAAACCATATACTATGTCTTGCATCGTTTGAACAAACATGAAATAGATAATCAAACATTTCTGATGCTCAAGATTTCTTGAATGATGTGTGAGGTCACAGGTTGGCAATGTCTGTGTAGGAATTTATTGTTATGGTTGAATGTGTATTTGAAGGTATTTTGTCACAGATTCAACACCAGTTGGACTCATTTCTCCAAGTCCCATTCCTCTTCAGAGGAATCCTCATGATTAGAAAGGAAAATCATTTAGAAAGGAAAATTACTGTTGTCAAAATCTTTCTTGCAATTTAAACTATCATTTTAAGTGAAATGCAGTTGTCAAAGATAATATCTTCTTTTTCAGGCAGAAAGTTCAGCCAAGCATTTCTACAGAAAAAGAAACAATCTGTTGGTATTGCCAAATTCCCTGACATGTTGGGTACAGTTGGTATTGTGTGTGTTTTCTTCTTTACCCTGTGTGTTCACATTTCTGCTTTCTCTGGGAGGCTATAGTGACTAAACTCTCATTTTTTGTCTTCAAGCTACTTTAGAAATATCTCCAGGCTGAGTCATCCAGCTTTTCTTTAGGCATTGTGTTTGTCTTCTGTATTGATCAGACAGCACCATTATCCATTTCATACTGCTTTCCTAAGATTGCCTATTTCATCACAGTAAGTGAAGCTTCAGCCCTTGAAATCTTTATTTTACTTACAAAATGTCTTTAATTCACATGAAGAAAATGACAATACCTATTGTTTTGGGAAGATGCCAGTCCATTTCAATTCTCTTTCACACCCCTCAAGGAGAAGAACCTGTGTACAAGAAATTGTGCACCAGTTGTCCAAATCACCTTAACTAAGAAAAATGATGGGATTCTCATTTAAGCCATCAAAAAAGGTATTATATAAAAAATGTCTCTCCTTCCCTCATACAGCAAGCTAGTCACCTCATTGTAGAAGGTTATCAGGTATCCTGCTCAAGATAAAATCATGCATTGTACTCTGCTTTCCTTAATAACAGTTCCTTTTCATCCTGGACATTGTTGAAGTCTGTTGTGATTGGAAATCATAATAGTCTTGGGCAACTGTCTCTAGGTGGCCTTGTAAGAGCAGTGAGGTTTGAGCAGATGACCTCCAGAGGTCTCTTCCAACCCCAGCTATTGTGTGATTCTGTAATTATGGGAAAGTTGGAGTATTTTAGATCTTTCACAGTCTTGCATGCACTTCCTCTCATTTCTCAAAATAGTTTTTTTCCACATAAATTGATTATTATTGTCAGACACTCTGATGAAGAAGTTATGTTCGAGTTAACACACAACTACTGTTAACACATTCTCATCTGTAAATTTATACAATTGATGACCCGATCAAATTTTTGCCTTGTTTTGCCCACAAAATGCATACACTTGCCAAAAACTTAACAGTGCAGTATAATGATGACCCTTTTCCCAAAAGTCTCATACATTGGAAATTTCCCCTTTGGATTAAGGGAGAGTAATAGATTATCTTAACTTTAAAATCTGTGAGGAAATTATTACAGGGCAGATGAGAGTATTTGACCCTCCTCTTTTTCTGTAATCTTTCTAATACTTTCAGACTTTCTCTACTTATTTCAAATTGTGTGAGGTTTTGAGGGGAAGGTGGGAGGCAGGGATCAGATATCAATCAAAGACTTGCATAATGTAAAGCATTTCTTCATACTCTTCTGCTTGCTTGGTTTGTTCTTCACAATGAAATATTATACCAAACTGCCAGACCATTCCTGGGAGTTCAGCAGGAACTCTATGACTTCCTCTGATGGGAACCTATTGAAGCTGCACAGTCTTATCTCTCACCAAAGTTTGGCCTATTTCTAGATGAATCAGTTCACTTCTGGAACTGTTATATTTTATTACTGGTGGAAAATTCACATCCAATATTTTTCACAAAACTTAACACTCCATTAATTTTTTAAGAGTCCTGTTCTTCTTTCATATGAACAATTAAGTTTTTTGTTCTCTCTCCCTCTCTGTTGGCACAAAGTGCAGATGTCTCATTTATTGTCTTTCCTTTTTATTGAATGAAAGTTATGCAACAATCCTTTCAGGTTCCTTAGTCCCCAGCTTCCTTCATTTTCAACAGTAACTTTGTCAAGAAACACTTCCAAGCTTTTTATGCTAAATAACAAGCAAATCATGTCCTCAGTTCACTTTCTTACTCCTCCACTCATGCTTTCTCAAAGCTTGTGCTGACGGTAGAACATCAAGCTGGCACTGTGTTTGAGGAAACCCTTTCTTGGTTTGTCTTCCATCTTCCATATAAACACAAGCATATCTTAGGATTTTGTTTTTTACCTTTTTTGCCTCTGTGGAAGGAAGGAGATAAGAAACACTGTTTCCCTGCAGCTTGTCCTATCTTGGGTACTGAAACTTCCTTTTCAGCTTTTTGATTTCAACAAAGGAATACAAACTTTCCTAAATACTAGTGCTTAGGAAAAACTGTATTGCACAGAGGAAAACTTGACTGTCATTAACACTCAGTTGTTTCTCTCTTAGTGATGGATGTAGGAAAGTAGAACTTGTTCATAGATCTTCTGACTTCATTTCCATCTCACAGAGACAGTTTTAACACTCCAACACACACTGGAAGCACACCTCATATTTTCATGCACATACTGTGCTTTTTCCAGTTGTCCTTTCCACTTTTGTACATCCTGAATAGAAAAAAGAATTTTTCTATGATCTTGGGAAGGCAGGAAGAAGGCAACAACACTGTGATGGTCACATCAGCTTTTTTCTGCCTGCAGGGAGAAAATAATATTTTTTCCCTACTCCTTTTAGTTGTGTCCTTGCCTCCATAGTGAGACTTATCCCAGTCCTCAAGTCTTGAATTTTCTATTGTGATCCTACTAGTACTTGCCCTCCTCTCTTCTGTTCCACAATGATTTCTGTTGCTATCCTTTGTCACATTCAAATTTGTTATCACTAATTTCCACCTAATTTCCAGTTTCTCTATAATGGCAGCAGATATGCCTCTGCTACTCCACTATATCCACCTGCCCTCCTTTTCAACAATCATCCTGCCTTCCATGTTTCCTTTACCAAATCGTTCCCGTGACTGATGCAGACTGACCATGACTTCTCATTCAGGACTGGAGTGAGAAGTTGACTTCACTCCGACCCTTAAGGCATGGATAGAAGAACTCTTCTCCAGTGTTATTTGTCTACAAACACAAAATGGCAAACAGATGATGGTGAGGCAGAGGTCAGTTTTGTTTTCTTCTTATGACTATGAGGATGCCTTTTATGTTCATAACCAAATCATTCTGCATGTTGTGATTGGAAGACCTTTCAGGCACACTCTTTTCATAAGATATTGTTAGATCCTAGAACTATATAGAAAAATGACACATTGCAAAATATTCCACCTCTCATTTAGTTCAAATATCCCAAACTATTTAGGTTCTTTTGGCAGGTATTTTGCTATACATATTTGCATATGCATTCATACAGAAAGAGGGGTTTTTGCAATTACTAACCCCAGGCCAGGTCCATCCTATCTCCTTTCTAACCTCTATGTGATGACTATGACTTTATAAATGAACTTGGTTCCTGAAGTCTGCAGTTTTAATGTAGGTGCATTAATTCCATTTTAGACATGGTCTACGACTGTCATTCCCTAAAGATGTGGGTCTCTATTGGTCAGTAGCAATAGACATTTATTTTTAGGCACCTAAACAAACCCAAGGAAGATCAGACCTAGATGTATATTCCTGAATAAGTAAGGAAGCAGCAAACTCCATTAGATCTGCAAACTCAGTAACATCTGCCTCAGAATGAGAGATGTCATTGCCCTCCCATTAAATTATATATTACTATTTTAGCAGGCTCTCTATCTCCTGATTGTATGTGTGCCAGAGTATTTACTTATCACATCACTTATGGTCATTCTTAGTTCCTAGCTTCCAATTAACATGAACTCAGTTTAAGAAAATTCTTGCTCTTCAAATTTGGAAATCTCTGTTGGTTGCTTCTTCCGTGTTCTGTCTTCTGCACAGTTTTTGATTAATCTGTTCCACTAAGAAAAATACTTGTTAATTAGCACTCTGGGAGTAGACGTGCCCGTCCATGTTCATCCAGCAATGCCACAAAGTTTGACTTGGTCATAGGTTTGGATTTGATTTGAGGATGTTTTTGAATACCAGGGATTACAGAATATACAGTTTATACAGATACTGAAAAGTGAATAACAAGGTTTAATGGTCCAGTGACTTGTAGAATCAACATAGTTTCCTTTTTAAGTTATTTAATCAAGTCCCTGCATGTCGTTATTGACTAGTGTTTTCTGCCATGTATCCATTACATACTTTTAGAAATATTTAATTGCATTATATTTTAAGCATGCAGTCACAGAGTGGCAATCTAGAATCTTTGAGTACATAGACACTTTGCTCCATTCCTTTAGCTGGAAGAAATTTATTTCAGAATTTCTGTCTCTGTAAAACACATTGGACCCATGTAGCCCTGTAGTACAGTTTTGCCATTGACCATAATCTTTGTACTGAGTTTGTAGGGTCTCAGTACTCATGTTTGTGCTTTCTGAACTTTTCCTGATCTTTCAAAAAAGCAGTGTGACTTGATTTAGTTGGCAACAATTTCTTTACTTGACCAGATGTCTAATTTTTTGCCTTTTTTTATCATTAAGTGGTACAACTCTAGCTTTATATAAGTAGCAGTAGCAACCAGTTACTCTAGGTAGAATGGGATATTTATGACTAACATAATGATCAGTGCAGAGAAATTCTGGCTTGGTGGTGCAGGCAGGCAATGGGGCACAACCTGAAATTGTAGACTCCACACTACAAACTACTAAGCAGTAATCAGTTAAAAAAAAAAAAAAAAAAAGCATATCTGGACTTGTCAAAAATCAGGTTTAGAGGTAATGAAGAGAACAAAGAAATAGCATAGGGAAGAGGCACCATATATAGTGCATTTGGATGTAACCTGGTGTTACCAACCAATGAAGAGAGAAAAGTGTGACTATATACACATGAGAAGTATTTTTTTTCTGCCTGTAAACAAGATTTTGAATATATCCATACAAATATGACATAAGGATTTATTAGAATGATAAGTGGGACTTTGATCCACACTGCAATGAACTAAGGATGTAGTAGGAGGCTTAGAATGGAAGAAAAGGGTGTTATTCAATAGGAATGGGATAAGAGGTACTGCCAGCCTAAATTTTATCTGTGATTCAGTTCCTAGTGTTATTTAGTGTAGATTGCTTTTTGTGCCAGTTCTTACTACAAAATACCTTTGAGTTAGTATGAATTTCTATGAACATTTTATCCTACTGCGTGGTGTATTCTATGTCACTGCCTGTATTTATACTGAATCATTCATTTCCTTGTGTGAGTTCAGTAACGATGCATTATTATCATGAGCTAATTTGAAAATAGAGTGTTTATTGCTTGCATTTATTTTAGAACATCAAGGCATTTTTGATTGATTCTCTCAATTTTCTACACATCCAGTGTTGGGTTGCATTTTGCAGTAATTTCTCCCCATTATTTGTGTATACAAAATGCTGTAGCTTATTGTGCTGACAAGATTCAAAGGAATTTCCTACCATTTTTTTCTTCCCAAGGGAAATTGCAATCCATAGCAATATTCCACTGCTCTATTTTCATAAAAGCACTTGTCAAGAAAGTTTTTATATAATAGTCTATTATAGTAGATAGTTTTATTGCCAGAGAAAGAGAAGCAGTAAAGTTATTCAAAGCTCACAACTGCACGCATATTCATTCTATCTCCTTCAAACAAGCTGAGTAGAAAGTATTATTCATTCCCTTTTTTAAAAAGTAAGGATCCAGCCAATATGAAAGGAACAAAATAATTTTTAATAGGTATATAGTGCTGTAACTCATAAATAGCTTGTACTAATCCACAGAAGGTATATCTGTCCTGTGCAATTGTCTTCTTTCTTGAGATACATACACTACAGGAGTGTTTCATTAAAATCCCTGTGATAGAATGTTTTTACTGCTGTTCAGTACAGAATCATGAATTAAACTAGAAAAACAAAAAACAAAACATATCTTCAGGACAGTTTCACACATAGTTGTGTTTATGTGAATGTGTAAATTATATATATATATATTATTTCCACATGCATTCAGTATAAATGACCATACTGTGGGATTTCAATTCCAGATAGAATTCTTTCCAGAAAAACTTTTTTGATAAAACACTATTCTTGTTTCAGATGTCATTTCACACAGTCCTAATGGATGTGACCAGCTTTTGGCTTCCTGGGGTTGAAAAACCTCAGCCAAGACTGTTTTGGGTTGGGAGCGACCTTTAAGATAATTTAGTTTCAATCTCCCTGCCACAGGTGGGCACAGCTTCCACTAGACTAGGTTGCTCAAATCCCCATCCAACCTGGCTTCCCTTTGTCATCTAGAATTTTTTAGGAAAGCCATTGAGGAAATTCACCAAGGAATGACAGGAGCTGTGGGGTTTTTCCCCTTTAAAAAAGCTGTTAAGAGCTCCATTGTGACATAAACTTGAATATCACTTGGTTTTTAGTTTAAATTATGCTGAACAGAGGCAGAATTCTATGAAATTAAGTATGATATTAAGACACCTACCCTTAGGCTGCTTTAGTACTAGAATCCCAGAATCCACTAGGTTGGAAAAGACCTCTGAGATCATTGAGTTCAACCTATGACCTAACACTACCCTGTCTACTAGACCATGGCACTAAGTGACACATCCAGTCCCTCCTTCAATACCTCCAGGAATGGTGACTCCACCACCTCTCTGGGCAGCCCATTCCAATGCCCTATCACGCTCTCTGTGAAGAACATCTTCCTACTGTCTAACCTAAACCTCCCCTGGTGTAATTTAAGACTGTGTTCTCTTGTCCTGCTACTTGCTGCCTGAGAGATTGATATCCCCTTGGCTACAGCCTCCTTTGAGGTAGTTGTAGAGAGTCATGAGGTCTTCCCTGAGCCTCCTTTTCTCCAGGCTGAACAACTCCAGCTCCCTCAGCTGCTCCTCATAGGACTAATGCTCCAAATCCTTGACCAGTCTCTCGTTGCCCTTCTCTGGACACTTTCCAACACCTCCATGTCTTTCCTAAACTGAGGGCCCCAGAACTGGACACAGCACTCAAGGTGCAGCCTCACCAGTGCTGAGTGCAGGGGTAGAATCATTTCCCTGGCCCTGCTGGCCACGCTATTCCTGACACAGGCCAGGATGCCCTTGGCCTTCCTGGCCACCTGGGCACACTGCTGGTTCATGTTCAGCCTCCTGTCAATCATTACCCCCAAGTCCCTTTCTAGCTGTCTGCTTGCTAAACTCTCTGTCCCAAGCCTGTAGTTCTGCATGGGCTTAAGTCTGCAGAAGTTAACTGGAATATCTGTAAGAGAAATTTTAAGGATATTTGACTTCATTATTTTACACAGCCCTGTCTGTGTACATACATTGAAGAGAGTTAACTCTAGTAAATGAGTTCAAGTATACAATTTTTGAAATGCATGAGACCAGTTGAGAAGAGATAAAATCGTTGTTGATTGTGGGAAATTTCTTGATATCTTTCATAACAAAGTAACAGTTTTTTTGACACAGTACAAAATTATGTTTTTCAGCTGTCAATGCTGCTTCAAATGCAGAAGAAAAAGAGTTGAGGCAATCATTATCATTTAATCACTGCAGTTTTACAAATCCAACAACAATAGTTTATTTCTTCAACCAAAAGTGAAACATTTGTGAAGGAATAAGTTCCTAGCTGGCTTTCTGGCTCTGCATTTTCCATTTACAAAATGAAAGGGAAAAATATTCTGAAAGCAAATGTTTAGGAAAAGAACATTCTGTCTGAAAGCATTACATCTACATCTTGTAACTTTTCTCTGAAGACCTGCACATTATCTCTAAGATCAGTAATCAGGATTACTCTGCAAATCTGCATCACTGTTAGACCTTTTGCCATATGGAGATGACTCCATTCTCACCCATGAGGAATAAAGTCTGTTGCGAGCGCTGCCTCAAATTCTCATAATCTTTAACAAAGTCAGATGAATCATAAACAGCTGTCCTCTGTCTTTTGAACTGCCATCTGCTGTAACTGGCTGGAAGATTTTCGGCTATTTCTGTCAAAATGTGTAAACTTTTTTTCTGAGAAGCCTATTCCTTAGACAGTATACATTAAAGAGGAAAGAAAACAGCTATTTTTTTCAAAGCCTACCAAGGCTCTTCTTCAGTTAATTGTGTTGGTTTTAGTCTGTTCAGAATGGACACTGGTTGCTGTTCTCATTCATCCTGAAAGTTTTAAGAACTGTCCAGGCTGTATAACAAGGATTCCTTCACAGCCATCTTCTGCTGTGTGGTTCACTGCTGTTGAAACAGATGGAGTCATAATAGCTCTCTGAGTCATTCTTAAAGCTGGTCCGATGTCATTGATGAATGTTTGCATGTGTTTGTTGCGTTTCTTTGATCCAGGGGTCATGCTTATCTAGTTGAAGAGGCTTCTGTGCTAGTCTGTAAAATGAGTTTAAGCATTATGGTAGGTAGGCACTTTTTGTGAATGGTATGCATGTCAATAAGTCTATCCACACTTTTTCAACCTTCAAAATAAGATCTTCCAAATTACACTAACTTTCTAAGTTGCAGGGACAACAACACAATTTTAGTACGTACCTGAAATATTTTTAAGTCTTAGAACTTTCCATATATTTTATCATTCTATATGAAACTTCTTACCAATGACAGTGTTCTTACTTCACCAAGTCTGTGAGACATCAGCATTAAGTTGCACCCATGTTTCTGGTTTTCCCTCTATATAGAGAATGCGATTTCTGTAGTTGCCACTCTTCTTTCTTTCTCTGTTTGAACACAATAAATTATATGCCAGGGAAAGAAAAATTACAGTGGTTCTTTAATTGTGAGTAAAATCACTTGTCATAAAAGTTGTCAGTCCCTTCAGAAAATTAGTTTGCCATAAAAGAAATCACATCTTAACAGCTACTTAAAAGCTTATCCTTCACTTGCAAGTAGAAGATGCTTTGAATAGCATAGATCCTCCATTCTTTTAACCACAGAAGTATTGCCCTGTGGTCCAGTGACTTTGCAGAGCTGCCTGTTTCGTTTTGCGACCTCAGGGATTTACAAGTTATCACTTGCAAAAAGCATAGCTTGACACCATTCCCTCACATCAAGATGAACCACTCAGCAAAAAAAGTTGATTCTTTAGACCAGGAGAATACTTCAAGGAGCTTGAAACTCGCTTTATTTTTAATTTCTAACCCAGTGCCTTATTCTTCGTCACTGTATCTATTGTTCTTCTTTCTGGTTTTAATTCCAAGTCTGCGTATAATAGAAAATATTCATGTGAATGTATTAATAGGCAAAACTAAAAGATTTTTAATGTGATAAGTTGATGTGTATGCTACAGTTTTCCACATATGCCTATGTATCTGTCAATCCATCTATTCCTTCATCCATGCATTCATCCATGATGATGGAAGAAAATACACACAACTTGGAAAGAGAACGTTGTTTCTTTCCCATATTTACAGAATATTATTGCATTTGAATGTGATTCTGAGAGATCAGAGTTCAGAACAGCTCAGGATATTTCATATTATATATGAAACACAGGTTATAAACAGCAGTTTCTATCCAATATTCATATCCATAGAGTCATACCAGCTTTTATGTAGGGAAGCCTTTGTAATACATTTGAAGTAACAACAGTGAAAGTAAAAGTAAAGATACAAACATGTGAAACAGAGATATGATCTGAAAATGAAAAATTAAGAAAATAGATGGCAGAGAAGTAAAAAGGAGTTGTGAAATAATAATTAATGAAGAATGGAAAGAACATATTTTGAAATTTTGTAGTATTTCTTCTTCCTACTCATACTGCTATGTTAACAAGGTGAATCATTTATTCCAGGGTCAAAATCAATTTGTTTTTCCATTGAAAAAGCATAATTGCAGACTTTCAGTTTAAAAAACTTTTCATATTTTGTTCAAAGGAAACAGCAACAAAGAGGAAGATAAACATCTGCAAGATATCACAATTATATGTTTAACTTTGTATGCTCCTTCATGAACCCTTCTTCACACACAACTGACTAATGTAAAAAAAAAAAAAAACACTAGAAAGAAAACCAAAATGCCAACTCCAAGTTCTTTGCAGCAGCTAATGAAAGAGTTGCTTCTGACTCATAGATTTAGGACAGGGAAAAGGAAAAAAGATTATGATACATATGGCATTGACAGAACTGGATGTCCTTTGAAAGCAAACCAGGCTAGCACACCCAGAAGGAATGTTGCTGAAGTAGTGACCAGAAGCAATGAAAAGTAGAAACATTATTTTGGATCCTTACTAACCCAACCAAACCATTGTTCTGGCAGAGAAGTTTCTCCCAAAGCTCAGATCTTTCCTCACATCCTGAAACCTAAGAAAAGGTAACATAATGTGCTGAGACTGTGACCCAAAGAAAGTTTTTATTGGGCTTAAGGTATTTTTTGCAAGCCTCAGCAAATTAAGAAGGAGGAACTAAACCAGTGGCTTGGATTTACCGGGGCTGCTGCAATAGCCTTCAGCCATCCAAATCTAATATTATTGAAATGTAATATCATTATTAGTTAATTATATTCTCACCATCAGCCCAAAAACTACATAAGCAGATGTGAGAGCTTTTGTTTTGTTGGAAGAAAACAAGACTGTAGGGGAATAATTAGCAATAATAAGTTTAGACTTTAGAGCTTCAGAGTGAGTATATCTATGTGTCTGCTCATTTACTGTTGGTACTAAAGAAAGAGAGAAAATAAATGTTCCACGTTCAGGTCAAACAGCTCAAGGCTTTTCACAGCCTCCTGGTACTTTCTCTCCTGCCTTGAACATGGTGTGATAACAGACTCTGAGGCACAAAATGTCAAGTTCAGTTGTAACTCTTCAGGCAGGTGGGTTTAGAGTTTATTGCTGGTGATGAGCAGCACATGTTAACAAAAATGTCCTGTTGCTCCTTCCTGCAGAATTTCATCAGTGTCTAGAGAATTGTTTAAAATGGCCGATTTTTTGCAGTTTAAGTGTTACAGAGTATCCTGACAGAATTGAGAGACTTGGGTAAAAACACTCATTTTAGCATCTCCTATTGTGTCAAAGTAGGTTCTAAAGCTTCAAGAATATTAATGTTTTTTCATAAGTATTCATTTCTTCCTCTTAAATGCTGTGTTGATAAGCTTTTTAGATTAGTAGATAATGTAAAGGACTTCAAAGGCTTATTTAGGCATTCCCACTTGGCTTCCTGAATACAGCTGGGAGTCAAACTAATTGGCAGTCTGCAGTGAGGCAATTAGCCACAGGATGAAGTAAAATGGAAACAGAGACCTAACATTATATATGCATCATTACTTGAATATGTACTTTGTTTTGTGTGAGTGAAACTGCTACCAGAGTATTAAGATAGTTTCAATACACAAATAACTGAAATTCATCTGTGGGGAAAAGGGCTCAACCCTCCATTTGTATTCTGTAGACAAACTGGCCATCTAAGTAGGGCAAAACCACTATTTTTAAAAAATATCTATTCCCACTACAGACTTTATACCTCCTAAACTAGTACTAAAGAAGGGAACTGAAGGAGGTCCTGACCTCGATCACACAGTAAAATGCAAACTAACTATTGACTTTAATTACATATTTCTGTCTTTCTTAAGTGGCTACAGTCTAATTCAGCTCCATCCATCATAATCACATCATGATCATACAGAAAAGGTGTTATATAATTTTTTCTTAGGCAGATACTGGCAGTAAGATTACAAGACTGCTGTTTTTTCCTTTTTTTCTTCCTCCAAGATCATGGGGGCAGCAGCAAATGTACAAAGAGTAGTAGCCTTTTATAAATGTAAAAACATAGTGGTGCCATTCAGTGCAACAGGTTAAACAATTTGAAAATGTTATAGAATGCTTTGGGTTGGAAGGGACCTTAAAGATCACCTAGATCCAACCACCCTGATAGGGCAGGGGACATCTTCCACTAGACCAGGTTACTTAAACTGCCATCCAGCATGGCCTTGAAAACTCCAAGGATGGAGAGTTCACAACTTCTCTGGGCAATCTGTTCCAGTGCCTCACCAACTTCATAGTAAAGAATTTCTTCCTTATATCTGTAAATCCAGGAAAGAAAAGCTAAAAGGAACTTGCAGCTGCGAGGAGGAGGACTGAGGCTCAGCTCAGGTGAGTAAACACTAGATCAGGAATAAGAATTCCCTGAGGTCTCCATGCTGAGTTATAAAGTCTATTTCTCCCTTGATGCTTCTCCTCAACTTGACCTTCAGGAGTTCACCTTGAAAAGAAGATGTGGTATGCACCATATTCTGCTTGTTTAATAGAGATACATGGCTAATTTCTGTTACTGAGCTCTGAGCTATGATACACAAGTTCACTGCTGCTTCTCTTCTTTCTCCTTCCCACATTCAGCCAAAATTAAGTATTCTTTGACCTTTGACTAAGCCCTCTTGAATTCTCAAGTATATTCAGTGTATCCTTCAAAAGTATTGCCCATCTGTCTCTTTCAAAATCCTTTGAGACCTTAATACCATGAGTTTTCTAGAAGTCTTTTTAACTAACTCTCTAAAAGGTGGCTGTAGCAATTAGTGGTGAATGGATTCATAGAGCTTTACTAGTTTAGGAGAGCATGAAATAGTACAACAAACACAATGAAATGTAAGCTGGTGAGGTGGCAAGTGATATTATGACCTTGTCATCACCAGGAATATAACCAGGTTCATTAGGTATTATTCCACGCCTAACTTGGAATTGCCCTCAAGTGGCCACTGCATTCTGAAATCAAAGTAGTATAATCTTAAAACAGATGTTCTTCTCATGAAGTTACTTTATGCATTTCTGAATTATTTACCTTTATTTCAAAACAGAAAACCTACAGGGATTACACAGAGGGAGAGCCAAGTTGGTTGCTTTCCACTGTGTATCATTAATATTCTCATTGCATTTTTCCACTCACTTCTCCCCCTTGAATTGAATTTGGTCTATTTTACAGTGTTGCTAGGGAAGATGGAGAAATCTGGTAGAGTGTTGGCACAACCTTGCTGCCAAGGACAGGCAGTCACTTCTTCCATTTGTGGCTTGTCCTATGGACTAAACTTATGTAGAACAGGACAATTCAGAGGGAACACCATATTGTGGGATGTAGATGTAGTGTAATCCTCCAAAAAGAAAATTAGTTTAAAAGTACTGAACTCTTTATGCATAAATTACTCTAGAAACAGAAGGAGTTCTTTGAAGCAGTTTATGACTTCATATTAAATTATGTCTCCCTTGGTTGCTGTTTGTACTTAGGATATGAAAGGACATTTAGGGGGCCTACAAGGAAACTGGAGAGGGAGTCTTCATCAGGAACTCTAGTGAGAGGAAAAAGGCATAATGGGTTCAAAGTGCAAGAGGGGAAATTTAGGTTAACCATAAGGAGGAAATTCTTTACTGTGAGAGTAGTAAAGAATTGGAATACGTTGCCCAGAGAAGATGCGGATACCCCATTCCTGGGAGCATTCAAGGCCAGGCTAGATGGGGCTTTGAGCAACCTGATCTAGCAGGAAGTGTCCCTCCCCATGGCAGGGGGATTGGAACTAGATGATCTTTAAGGTCCCTTCCAACACAAACTGTTCTATGATTCTATGACCATGCCTGACTGAAAGCTGACAGGCTTTGACAAAAAATCCTGTGAGAAAATAACAGAAAGATCACACAGGCAGGATTTTAATGAAACGAAATTGTCAACATCACTATAGTTATGAGGTACCTGCTGTTTAAGCCCTCTGGTTTTGTCATTAATCATGCAAGAAAGACATGAGTTCTGTCACCTCATTGACTTTTCAGTAGTAGCTCAAAAGCTCTGACTCTCCAATCTCAGACAGCTGCAGACTTGTAAAGAAAACAACTTTAAAATATACCTACTTTGTCTCCAGTAGACGATGTTAGCTACACCAAAGGCAATTGTTAATCAGAATTTTCAAGCTGTTGAGATGATGATGAATTGCCATTGCTGGCAAAATTCTTTATTTAAGAGGTAATTTCTAATCCCTCCACACAACAATGGGTTTTGTAACAGTGAATTGCACCTTTCTAGGTTTATGCTTCTCCTAAGCTATCACTGCAATATGTGCAACACCAGCACGTTACTAAGTCCATCCACTCTGCCAGTTAGATCCCTTCCCATTATGTCTAATTACATTTATTAAAAAAGGAAATATACCATTTTCTTTGTGCTTTTGAAAATATTTTATTGCACCCTGAACACAGATATGCCATATGTGGAGTTTCACACATTAAAGGTTCCAGTAGCAGAATAACTTGTTCTACATTTCCCCATTTAGGTTTTTAAATATTTGTTTGGATGTTTGTTTCTGTGGTGAGCAGGATTTAAATTGATATAAAAGCAATAATGAAGCAATAAAGTGCTCTCCTGTGTAGAGTTCATACTGCATTTAATTGGCACAATGGAGCAAGTATTCTTGGGTGTGTGATAGTTTACTGTTACTGTGCTGCAGATGTTTCTAGGTAACCTTTAAAAGGAGTGGGAAATACAGAAATTTCAGATTGCTGCCTGTGCTTTATGACTATATTTTATAGAAATCTATAGAGATGAGAATGACATTATTGCACAAGAATAGACCACCATTAATATGTCTCAATGGGGGTTTAATAAACCCCACAGTCATGGTGCACATTAGTATGAAAATCAAGTTTGACTTTTGCAGATGCAGAGACCTACAGAAAACCAGCGGGGACAAAAACATACAGGAAAAATTACAGCCAAGGTTGAAAGAAGGAATACTGAAGCTAACTAAAAGACAGGGTAAGAGAATACAGTATTTGTAATATTATTCTAAAGTATAAAACAGCTATGTGTATTTAGGTATGTACGTATATATAATGTAGATATGTTCTAAATACTTTCTAAATGCAATGCCCTTGCTGATAACCACAGCTGCTAAAAATCAGCTCCAGAATTAAATTAATGAAAATTTTGCAACACTATATTTTTATTTCTGTTGCATTGTGGTCAGAACTGTTAGTAACACCAATTTAACCTGACTGAAGTCCCTAGAAGTCACTAAACTTGAAGTGATTAACAATGGCTGAGATATCAGCAGAGGAGACCTGCAAATAGAATTGTCTGGGTGTCTCAGAAGAGCTGTAAAACTCTTCAAGTTTTATGTGGCTATTTCCTCATGCTTTTTCCTCCTATGGTGTTACATTTCCTTGCTAGCACTCTTTGCCATATCATTTGTCAACACAGAGTTCGGGATAGCTCACTGGCCCAAGGTGCAGTAGTTTGAAATCAGACCCAAGGAAATTTGGTACAAAGGACCATAATCTTGGAGAACAGATATGAATATGCTCTCCCAGAAAAGCAAATAAACAACAACCCTCAAAAACAAACAAATAAAATTCCAAGCAAACAAACAAGCAACCCCCCCCCCAAAACTTCAACCACTCCC
>VXBX01001574.1:278815-306346 GCA_013400415.1 Scytalopus superciliaris
CCCAAAACTCCAACCACTCCCCCCCCCTCCCTCCAGCCCTCAACAAGATAGAAGGCATAGGGGATATTAACAACTAAAATGCCACAGACGCGTAGTAAGTTAAGCGCAAATACAGGCTGGGCAGAGAATAGATCAAAACTAGCCCTGGGTACAAAGACTTGGAGGTGTTTGTGGACAAAAAGCTTAATATAACTCAGCAATGTGTGCTTGCAGCCCACAAAGACAACCTGGGCTGCATCAACACAAAGGTGACCAGGAGGTCACAGGAGGTGATTCTGTCCTTCTATTCTGCTTTTGTGAGACCCCACCTGAATTGCTGCATCCAGCTCTGGGGCCCACAACACAGAAAGAACATGGACCTGTTCCAGTGAGACCAGAGGAGGGTCAGAAAAATGACTAGAGGGCTGGAGCACCTCTCCTATGAAGACAGGCTGAAAGACTTGGAGTTGTTCAGCCTGAGGAAGAGAAGGATTCAAGGAGACCTTCTAGCACCTTCCATTATATAAAGGGAGCTCGCAAAAGAGCTGGAGAAGAACATTTCACAAGAGCATTTAGTGATAGGACACGAGGGAATGGCCTTAAACTGAAGGACGGTAAGTTTACATTAGATCTTAGGAAGAAATTCTTTACTGTGAGGGTGGTGAGGCACTGGAGCAGGTTGCCCAGAGAAGCTGTGGACTCCTTATCCCTGGAGGTGTTCAAGGCCAGATTGAATGGGGCTTTGAGTAACCTGGTCTAGTGGAAGGTACATTGCCCATGACAGGATGGTTGGAACCAGATGATCTTTGGGCTCCCTTCCAAACCAAACCATTCTATGATTCTATAAGTCAGATACCTAAACACAGAAATCTAGTGCCCTATTATTTATCATTGGAGTTGCATTCTTGGAAGAGAATGGTTCAGTTTGCTCAGTGTTAGCAGGGATTCGAGAGTGGGTTTCTCATGTTCTTTGGGTGCTTCTATATGAGTAGGAGGAGAGGTGAGTAATGCATGCATCTGTCTCTGTATTTTCTTGAATTTTAATATAAGTGGCACAAAAAATCATTGCTGCCAGAAAGCCAAGGCATTATTGATTTCCAAAACATTCTGTCTGTTTTATTCCAGCTGTAACTGCCCAGTATACTTAATAGGGACTTGGGAAATTCCTTGATTTGATTGTCCACAGACTGTAAGGTATTTAATATATGAAGCAACTGCTTTATCACGGTGAATTTGCAGAAGAAAATTATCATCTTAGTTACTACATCCTCCACTTGGGGGAGTTTTCCTGTAGAAAGGAAGTCTACAATAAGTTTTGATTTGGATGCTTTTCCACTTGGGCTCAAGAACCCTGGCAATAAAAGTGCATTTAACTTTAACTACTTTAACAGTTGTCATCTTATGTGATATCACTTAAACCAAAGGCATTTTCCATTGCATCTAACCATGACAGTCATCCTTAATTGTTTTCACTGAATGTTTGAAAAGCATTTGCTTTGATCAGCATTGAGCCAATTATTTTCTTGTTGTTCCCTTCAGAACTTCATGCAGTCTGAGACTTCTGTACATACTTGAAGCAATATCATACAGCCCCCATACAGATTATTAGCAAACAACACTGGTCTACTAATTTTTCAAAGTTATCATAAAAAATAAGTAACTTTATTCACAATATCCTGATCCTTTTCTGCAATGCTGTCAAAACTGAAAGACTGTAAAAGGTTTTATACATATAGGTTGCAATCACAAATTTGAATATGCAACTTGATTAGAATAGGGATTCAATAGGTTTAGGCAGTAGGAATTGAATTTTTTTTGATAGCAACTGCAGACATCCATTCCCTCCATCCGGAGGTTTATGACTGAACTTTCCTGCATTACTTTGGTTCTGCATGAGCATACACTAACCAGCTAGATCAGCTCAGTGCTAAACATTATGGTTTCACATTCCTCCTTTTGCTTAAAAAGTTGAAGCATGCTTTATTTCTGTCACTTGAACACTTGCAGTAGCTACCTCTAGGGTGAACAATGATGAGTTGTTACACATTGCTGGCTCACTTACATACTGCAATAATTAATGCTGTATTTTTTCTGGTGCCTATTTGAGTTTTATCTTTTGTTAGAGGTAAACTTATCCTCTCATGATGAAGGTTTTTTCCCCCTGGGGTCTACAGTATTGACACTGATATTTTTCCCCTGTAAGATCTCCAGTACTTAAATCATTTAATGTACATTCATCTCCATGGGCAAAATTAAAGCATTTTAAAATAGAAATTTGTCTACCCTTCCCCCTCTTCCCCCCGCCCCCCTCTTTCTCTCATATATTGTCACATCTTGTATTTAGTATATTTATTGAATACACTCCATGTGTTCTATTTAGAACAGCACTTCAGCCTGTCTGGCCAAGGACTATGACTTAGAAGTAGGATCCCTGGGTTGGATTGACATTAATTAGATGTGACAGCCACCCAACACTCAAGTTCAGCACAGATCCTGCAAGTGTCAGGAGCTCAGCACATTAGAGCAGAAGCTTCTGTCCTTGAGAGCAGATTGGTGAATACTAATTTAACATGCCTGAAAAGGAGTTTGCAATATTCATTGCTTAAAATTGATGGGAAAAGCACTATCTCATTAAGAGTAGGATTCTTTAATTGTTCCTTGCATTTTTAATGTGATAAGTAAGACTCTAGCCCACATTTCAGTAAAAACAAAGTATGATAATGCAGCAGTGATTAATATCTGTCTCTGAGAGTCTGTCATACATCCCGCTATGCAGTACAGGCAACTCAGACAGATGTTAAAAATGCCTCTGCAGGAACACAGATAAAAAATGCCTCAGTAGGAACTACAAGCACAGAGTCCATTTGAGGCTCCATAGACCTGATTCAAAGAAGTGTTTGCACATATCATGTCTGGGGATGTCTCTAGATTAAGTGTTTGCTCTGGGTCTTCACAAAATCAATGAGTTTTAGGTGTGGCTTTCAAACTAAATACATTTAAGGGCACTGAGAACTGGGTTTGACGGGAATGAGAAGAGGAAAGGATTGTCAGAGCATTTAAAGCCGGGAATCTTGATTTAGAAGAGCACTCAAATTTAAACACAATCCCAAAGCGCTTTTCAGCACAAGATGTGTGGGATGAATCCACGCATTACAAAGTATGGCATAATGCTTAGTAGAGTGTGACATTAATATGAGAACACAGCTACTTAGCACTTGAAAGAAGTGTTTTAATCTTTTAATTCCAGCATTACTAACGGTCTAAAGCTTTGTAGGTTGGAATGGTTTCCTGCACTCTAGGCTGTTTTGTTTTCCTAACCAAAGCTAAGTAAAAACAAAATGGTACAGGAAAGACAGCAGCACACCTTCTTCTAGTAACATTGGCCAAAACATCTAATTTTGTGTTAATGATCCCGGTTAAAATAAATCTACACAAAGAAACATGACAAAGTGAAGGACAGCACACAAGGTGCAAGACTACTAGTGCAGAACTACTGACATGTGATTAGGCAAATGGAATCACATAGTCTAGAAGACTAGACGCACATCTTCCCATGGGACAGGGAGTGGAGGATTTTTTTTTTTATGGTTTAAAATCAGGTTGAATATAACACATTAGGGATGAAGCCCCTTGTCAAGTCTCTGTTGCCTCTTCTGGTAGCAGTGACTGTATCAGAAGGTGTATGTGCTGATCTAGACAGCTATCCTTTTCCTTAGGAAACTTGTCTCCAAATTGTGTTTCTTTCCTGAAGGTTTCTTGCTCCCCAGAATTCAAATGTAATATGCCTGCAAGAAGGCTCTTGGCTCAGTGTTTGAAGTGGTGGTCGCAATCCAGATCCATCGAAGTGGTGGGGGAAGCCTCAGGTTTTGAGGGAAGCCCCAAAATTCAGAACTATATATACCCAGTTTCAGGTGAGAATGCCTCTATTACCTCACCTGGACCAGGGAATTTGACACTGGATGATATGGTACTGTGAGTCATAGAATATTCTGTGAGTCTTTGACACCTTATAAAACATTGTATCTGTCTCTTACATCAGCACAGCTGAGTCCATCATGAGCCATTATGGCTCACCAAGGAGACATTGATACCTTCAGGTTAGATGTGAATGTTCCAGGGAGTTATCACAGTTGAGTTGTCTGTGTAAAGAAAAAGAAACACTACCCTCATAGAATTTACCTGTTTGCCTTGTTTAACACTCCACTTGTAACTTGAGGTGTCAGATGTGCACACCTTCAGCCCCCGGTCTGGGTAGCCACTCACATTGTTAGCAAAGCACACTCTGACTGAGCCATCAGTACCAATAGTCCAGTCTCTGACAGCACCTGGGCAGTCACTGCAGGTAGTCAATGTTTGAGTCATTAATCCCCAGCAGTTCAGTCTCTTCAAAGAAGGCAAAACACCAAAAAGCCAAAAAGGCATGTTTGGAGAAAGGAAAAGGTGTATACCAACATTTTTGTGCATCCCAGCACAATTGTGGAAATGAAAATGTTTCACTGGTTAAAACCTGTGGTCACTGTAGGTGAAATCAATGCTGCGTGTCCTAGAAAAATATCTCTTGTATGCCAAAATATCCCTTCTCAGGAGGCAAACTGGAAAGAGATTTCTGTAAGATTTGACCCTAAATAGTCTTGCATATGTTACTCTGTCATATAAGGAGATTTCTCTTCAAACTCAGCCATCTACTCCTTGTTGCCCAGAGAGGCTGTGGACTCCCTGTCCCTGAAGGAGTTCAAGGCTAGGTTGGATGGGACTCTGAGTACCCTGGTCTAGTGGAAGGTTCTCGCTCATGGTAGGGGGTTTGGAACTAGATGATCTTCAAGGTCCCTTCCAACCCAAATTGTTCTATGATTCTGTGTCCTAAGGGTAGCCAGACAGAGTGAGTTGTGTGGGTGGATTGAACCCTATGGGTAGACAATGAGGCAGCAGCCCCCTTTCTAGTTTAACAAGGGCAGAAAGAAAAACTTTGTGCATTAATCAATGTGATTAATGTAATGAGAATGTTTTTTAAAAAATCCCACAATGCTTCTTGCTGCTAAGACACAGTGGGAGTTAAAATCAGCATTTTAGTGTAGCTTGATAGATCACTTACCATGTCATCATTTCTTTTTTGTATGCTTTGTATAGAGATGTTTTTCTTTCAACATGCCTTTTATCTTACTGAGAAAACCACTGTATTTTACAACAGTAGGTTAGGTTGTTCACTTGTCTAAGTGCACAAGTATTTCCTGAAACGCATTTTGTAATCTTCTGATTCACTGCACACAACACACATGCATACAAGATATTTCATTATCAGAAAATACCCTGATCTAACATTTTAGTACAATTCTTATTATTTTGGTAGGAGGAATAATAAAACCAAATAATTTCAGGGAACTATCCACAATACCCACAAATATTTTTTTCCCAGTAAGAAGGCTCAAGAAATATTTTATATAACATAGTGAATTATTCATTTTATTTCAAATGCTTCTTAAGAGTAGCTCCTTTATGAGTCCTGCAATACACTGAGTGATAAGTATTAAAGACACTTATAATTGAAATAAAATCCAACAATAAATTAAATGTGTAAATTTACTGCTGTCACACTTATGTGGCCTCATGCTTCAAGTGAAGTCAGTAATTATACCACAGCTCTGTTGAAAGAAGACTTCTAACTTTCGATCAACACCTTTTAGGACTACCTTCATTGTTTAAAGTCAAATAATAAAAGCTCCATCTAAGCAGGGTGTAGGTTCACCTACTGAGTAATACTGTTGTGTTTGGGCAAGAGCAACCCTTGAGTCTGTGAAGAATTATCAGATTCGTGAACTTTGAAACTCTGTTTGCAGATAAATTCTATGCAAGTGCTGAAAGATGAGCCAGTGGGGAACAAAAGCAATCTGGCTAGGCAGGGAGCTTTTGCAGGAATTCAGGGAGAAACAAAAAGGGTTAATCACCTTTGGAAAAAAGGGCAGGCAACTCATGAACTGTTTAAGAATATTGTTAGGTCATGCAGAAAGGAAATCAGAAAGGGAAAAGCCCAATTTGAATTTAATCTGTCTGCTTCTGGAAAGGATAATATAAAATGTATTCATAAATACATCAATAAGAAAAGGAGAGGCAAAGAAAACCTCCATTCTTTATTGGATGCAGGTGGAACACAATTACCAAAGATGAGGAAAAGGCTGAAGTTCTTAACATCTTCTTTGCTTCAGTTCTCAAAAATAAGACAGGTTGTCCTCAGGATGACTGGCCTCATGAGCTAGTAGACAGGGACAGGGAAGAGATTAGCTGCCCTGTAATCCAGGAGGAAGCAGTTAGTGACCTGCTGAGCTGCCTGGATCCTCACAAGTCTATGAGACCACATGGGATCCATCCTAGGGTGATGAGGGAACTGGCAGAAGACCTCAGCAAGCCACTCCCCATCATTAATCAAAAATCCTGGATCACTGTGAAGGTCCTGGATGACTGGAAGTTGGCCAATGTGATCCCTATCTATAAGAAGGGCCAGAAGGAGGATCTGTGAAACTACAGAAACTGTCAGTCAGATCTCAGTGCCTGGCAAGGTTATGGTGCAGATCATCTTGAGTGTGATCGCACAGCACCTACAGGATTTCTGGGAGATCAGACGCAGCCAGCATGGGTTTAGGAGGGTCGGGTTCTGCCTGACCGACCTGATAACTTTTTATGACCAGGTGACCTGCCTGTTGGATGAGGGGAGGCTGTGGATGTGTCTACTTGGACTTCAGCAAAGTCTTTGACAGCGTTTCCCGTAACATACTCCCAGAAAAGCTGGCAGCCCACAGNTTAGGGCCCTGCTGAGCTGCCTGGATCCTCACAAGTCTATGAGACCACATGGGATCCATCCTAGGGTGATGAGGGAACTGGCAGAAGACCTCAGCAAGCCACTCCCCATCATTAATCAAAAATCCTGGATCACTGTGAAGGTCCTGGATGACTGGAAGTTGGCCAATGTGATCCCTATCTATAAGAAGGGCCAGAAGGAGGATCTGTGAAACTACAGAAACTGTCAGTCAGATCTCAGTGCCTGGCAAGGTTATGGTGCAGATCATCTTGAGTGTGATCGCACAGCACCTACAGGATTTCTGGGAGATCAGACGCAGCCAGCATGGGTTTAGGAGGGTCGGGTTCTGCCTGACCGACCTGATAACTTTTTATGACCAGGTGACCTGCCTGTTGGATGAGGGGAGGCTGTGGATGTGTCTACTTGGACTTCAGCAAAGTCTTTGACAGCGTTTCCCGTAACATACTCCCAGAAAAGCTGGCAGCCCACAGCTTGGACAGGGGCACTCTCTGCTGGGTTAGGAACTGGCTGGATGGCTGGGCCCAGAGAGTGCTGGTGAATGGTGCTGCATCCAGTTGGCAGCTGGTCACCAATGGCATTGTCCAGGGATCAGTGTTGGGCATGTTCAATATATTTATTGATGATCTCAATGAGGGGATTTAGTCCACCATTAGCAAATTTGCAGATGACACCAAATTGGGGGGGAGTATAGATGTGCTGGAAGGCAGGAGGGCTCTGCAGAGGGACCTGGACAGGCTGATAGATGGGCCAAATCCAACAGTATGGGGTTCAACAAGGCAAGGTGCTGGGTCTTGCAATTTGACCACAACAACCCCATGCAGCACTACAGGCTGGGGACAGAGTGGCTGGAGAGCAGCCAGGTAGAAAGGGAACTTGGGGGTAATGATTGACAGCAAACTGAACACGAACCAGCAGTGTGCCCAGGTGGCCAAGAAGGCCAAGGGCATCCTGGCCTGTGTCAGGAATAGCGTGGCCAGCAGGGCCAGGGAAATGATTCTTGCCCTGCACTCAGCACTGGTGAGGCTGCACCTTGAGTGCTGTGTCCAGTTCTGGGGCCCTCAGTTTAGGAAAGACATGGAGGTGTTGGAAAGTGTCCAGAGAAGGGCAACGAGAGACTGGTCAAGGATTTGGAGCATTAGTCCTATGAGGAGCAGCTGAGGGAGCTGGAGTTGTTCAGCCTGGAGAAAAGGAGGCTCAGGGAAGACCTTATGACTCTCTACAANTCCCCATCATTAATCAAAAATCCTGGATCACTGTGAAGGTCCTGGATGACTGGAAGTTGGCCAATGTGATCCCTATCTATAAGAAGGGCCAGAAGGAGGATCTGTGAAACTACAGAAACTGTCAGTCAGATCTCAGTGCCTGGCAAGGTTATGGTGCAGATCATCTTGAGTGTGATCGCACAGCACCTACAGGATTTCTGGGAGATCAGACGCAGCCAGCATGGGTTTAGGAGGGTCGGGTTCTGCCTGACCGACCTGATAACTTTTTATGACCAGGTGACCTGCCTGTTGGATGAGGGGAGGCTGTGGATGTGTCTACTTGGACTTCAGCAAAGTCTTTGACAGCGTTTCCCGTAACATACTCCCAGAAAAGCTGGCAGCCCACAGCTTGGACAGGGGCACTCTCTGCTGGGTTAGGAACTGGCTGGATGGCTGGGCCCAGAGAGTGCTGGTGAATGGTGCTGCATCCAGTTGGCAGCTGGTCACCAATGGCATTGTCCAGGGATCAGTGTTGGGCATGTTCAATATATTTATTGATGATCTCAATGAGGGGATTTAGTCCACCATTAGCAAATTTGCAGATGACACCAAATTGGGGGGGAGTATAGATGTGCTGGAAGGCAGGAGGGCTCTGCAGAGGGACCTGGACAGGCTGATAGATGGGCCAAATCCAACAGTATGGGGTTCAACAAGGCAAGGTGCTGGGTCTTGCAATTTGACCACAACAACCCCATGCAGCACTACAGGCTGGGGACAGAGTGGCTGGAGAGCAGCCAGGTAGAAAGGGAACTTGGGGGTAATGATTGACAGCAAACTGAACACGAACCAGCAGTGTGCCCAGGTGGCCAAGAAGGCCAAGGGCATCCTGGCCTGTGTCAGGAATAGCGTGGCCAGCAGGGCCAGGGAAATGATTCTTGCCCTGCACTCAGCACTGGTGAGGCTGCACCTTGAGTGCTGTGTCCAGTTCTGGGGCCCTCAGTTTAGGAAAGACATGGAGGTGTTGGAAAGTGTCCAGAGAAGGGCAACGAGAGACTGGTCAAGGATTTGGAGCATTAGTCCTATGAGGAGCAGCTGAGGGAGCTGGAGTTGTTCAGCCTGGAGNGCTGAGGGAGCTGGAGTTGTGCAGCCTGGAGAAAAGGAGGCTCAGGGAAGACCTTATGACTCTCTACAACTACCTCAAAGGAGGCTGTAGTCAGGTGGATATCAGTCTCAGGCAACAAGTAGTAGGACAAGAGAACACAGTCTTAAATTGCACCACGGGAGGTTTAGGTTAGACAGTATGATGGAGTTCTTCACAGAGAGCATGACAGGGCATTGGAACAGGCTGCCCAGGGAGGTGGTCAAGTCACTGTCCCTGGAGATGTTTAAGAAGGGACTGTATATGGCACTTAGTGCCATGGTCTAGTAGACAGGGTGGTGTTAGGTCATAGGTTGGACTCAATGATCTCAGAGGAAAAGACCTCTAAGTTGATTCTGTGAGTCTGTGATCTGAAAGACAATCAAACTACAACAACATATAAATGGTCACAAAGTTATGACAGGAAAATGTTATTCACAGAATGTACTATTAACAAAAAGCTCCAGCCAAAAAAAGTCTGAGTTGCCTCACATGTTCATGCAAAGAATTTTCTACCCTGTTTCTACTTTACAGAATGAGATGAGGTCAAAAGATTTTCTAAGGTAAGGTGAAAGCTGACCTAATTTTATTAATCTTATAAATATTCCAGGTAATTTTCAGCACATAGGAAAAAGGAAGAATGGTGAAGTTTTTCAAGCTTGCAGGATTTTGTTACATACTTCAAAATAGGAAAAATTACAGTTCACATCATTTGACAGCTACTGTGTTAATTGAATTTTCCTGTACTAAAATGAATGTTCTTTGTGCATGTAGTATTCATACAATATGGTTCTAACCTGGTGGAAAAAAGACTAAGTCACTAGAAATTAGGAGTCTGATTTCTAAAGAAAAGAAATGGATTTTGGTGGCTAAGGCTTTAGCTGGACTGATTGTTCAAAGGAGCTTAACATGTGGATATAATTTGCTAAAGGATTTCCCAGAGGGCTAATGTGGTAATAGAAGTCAGATGTGTTACATGATTAATACAGCTGCTCTGTCATAATAATTCAAGTGGTCATCAATTAGATCAGTGTAATGGAGTCAACCTCAAACTGTCAAAACTATACAGACCACAAAGGGGAGAACCATTGAAACAAAGAGGGGGAAAAATAGGATGGAACAAAGGCAAACCTTATATCAATTTGTTGGCTGGTAGAATATATTCTTATGATAGATTGACTAAATGAGATATGACAAAATTAACAGGCTTATAGTCATTTAGAAGTGACACCTTATACCAAATGACCCTAAGGGGACCATTTGTTGCATATGAGTATTGGCTAAAATTGGCTAAAATCTCAACTGGAAAGGAAAAATCCATCTTCATCTATTACTGTCTTTGACAAGATAAAATACAGGAAAGTAAGATATAGCAAAGAAGAAAACCCAATTAACTATTGACAAAAAACAACCACGAGTAAACTGATGTCTCACCTCATCTTGTAGAAGGGCATCAAAGAAGTTGCAAGCCAGACAAATAATTTCAAATACCAAAGGTAACTAGGAATATATGGCCAAGATAAGAGAAATCTAAATTCATCTTCCTCATAGAAAATCTATAGTTCCTGCGAAACAAGATATTATCTGAAAATAATTAAATTTCCCTTACAGAAGCTGCTGTTAACCTAAGATTATTAGGGTGTTTTTATGTTATCTACTTTCCCACATTTACGCTGTAGTCCTTACATTTTAAAACATTTTTGCAATTAAACTTTTCTGTTTCAGTTTTATTTGTTGTAGGCAGACTTATTAGAATATGTGATAATGCATCTCACCCAAATATTTGTCTAGAAATCAGCCAAATATTTATCCTGGTTATGTGTGTTTCTGCCACAGTCAATGTCAAATCATATCCAAAGATTGTCTCTGACTCCCTAAGACAAATACCTAAACAAGTGAGATCTCCTCTTGGCATGTCTTTCTTGCTCTTCACAATCTAAAAGGAAAAGAAGAAACAAGCTTAGATTAGATGTTGACATCTTTGGAAATGGTAGTTGGCTGAGACAAGTCCAATTGTGACTGAAGGAAAAAGGAAATGGAAACCGAGTCATTTGTCATGTCAGTGTCAGGTTTATTTGGTTACTGTGGCAAGATTTTGGTAGTGATGGGCAGCAAGGATGGATTCTGTGAGAAAATGCAAGGAGTTGTCCCCATGTCGGGTAGAGCTAATTCCAGCTGGCTCCAAGATGGACCCACTGTTGGCCAAAGCTGAGCCCATTAGCACTGTTGGGACCTCAGAGAAAACTTATTTAAGAAATAGTGAAACACCCTACATAAGAACTGTGAGAGAGGGGAGTGAGAAAATGTGAGAGAAACAGCCCTGCAGACACCAAGGTCAATGAAGAAGGAGGGGAGGTGGTGCTCCAAGTGCTGGAGCAGGGATTCCCTTGCAGCTCATAGTGCAGAGCATTGGTGAGGCAGATGTGCCCCTACAGCCTATGGACATCCCCAGCAGAGAAGAGATCCACCTGCGGCATGTGGAGGAATCCACACAGGTGGATGCATCCCAAAGGAAGCTATGACCCCATTGGAGAGTCTGCACTGCAGCAGGCCCTGACAGGAACCTTGGTCTGTGGAGAGAAGCCCATATAGGAACAGGTTTTCTGGCAGGACCTGTGGGTCCATGGAGAAACCACACTGAAACAGTCTGTTCCTGACTGGATGGGAACCTGCTAGAGCAGGGGAAGAGAGAGGAGTTGAGAGGGGCAGACATGAAGTGCTATGAACTGACTACAAACCCTCTGCCCTTCTTGAGGGAAGGACGTAAAAAAACTGAAAGTGAAGTTGAGCCTGGGAAGAAGAGAGAGTTGAAGGGAAAGTGTTTTAAGATTTGTTCTTATTTCTCACTATCCTACTTTGTTATTAATTGGCAATAACTTAATTTCACGAAGTCAAGTCTGTTTGGCCTGTGATGGTAACTTCTGGGTAATGTTCCTGTCCTTATCTTGATCAGTGAGCTTTTCCATCATAATATCTCCCCTATCCTCTCCTGTTGAGGAGGAGAGTGATAGAGTGGCTATTGGGCACCTGGCAATAAGCCAGCATCAATCCTCCACAACATGCTATGCAAAGGAATAAAAAAAAATTTACATCATGCTAAGAATTAAAACATAATAATAAGGATGTCAAACTGCATGGCTCCAAGTGATTAATGGAGAATAATTTTCCTAACACATGGTACAGTATGATTTCTACAGAACAAAGGCCAAAAATACTGTTGCCCAGTTACCCTGGATTCCTATTGGATTAAGGCTTGCAGCCACCCAAAAAGATTTCAGCTGTCTTCATTTCACTCATTGCATGGTCTCTGAATGCACATGAAGTCTTCTCTGGCTCTTACACAGTCTTGCTGTCTTGAGATTCTTGCTGTGTTAGGGAAATATCTGAGAAAAACCAACCAAATGGTCTGTCACAAGCAAATCAGAAGATTTCTTACTAATAACTGCAATCTTAGGCAGTCTAATGACTCAATTGCAAAGATTTCTGTGGCTGCCAGACCACCTCTGGTTTTAGTGAAGATTGCTGTGAGGCCGGTCATTCACTTATGCCTTATATGTCACTGCAAATAAGGGGCACAAAAAAAGCTGAGAAAAAGGTATTGAACTGTTGCTTTGAAGTGTGGCCCAAGGGAGATGGAGATTTAAACACCTTACTGTGTAATTCTTAGGGTATTGGTTCATGTGCTGAGTGATGGGTACACTTCAGTGGCTCAGCTGCTGAATCTTAGCATTTCTATCTTTCTCACCAAGAAAAGAGGCTTAATCCAAGAGCATGGCTTTTGTTGATCTTCACCCTATTAGGGTATAGCTCTTGTATTACAGTCACCAAGAAACAGGAAAGCAACTGCACATCACCCTTTGTGGAGCATGCTGAGATTGATAGAACCCAAGAGACTACAATATACTGTCCCTCCACACATTTATGACCGGACTTGCCTATCGCGCATTGGCCTTTTTAGCCACCAGCGCGCTTGTAGCAAACGTGGGGAGAGCCCTTCTCAAATCTTCGTTAGCGAAGCCCAGCCATGATGAATGTAAAACACAGCCTTTCATTGATCCATCATATATTTGCTTTCCATTTCCTGCATCTGTCCTAGTTTTCTGACTTTAGATATCTGCCTAGGGGGACTGCAGTGATGGCTTTTGTGAGAACACACCAGAAGCTGCCCCCATGTCTCACAGACACAGTTCCAACTGGCTCCCAAATGGACCCACAACCGGCCAAAAATGAGCCCATCAGTGATGCTGGTCTCTGTGATAACATATTTACTGAAAGGTATAAAATGATGCACAGAAGCTGGAAGAGAGGAGTGAAAATATGTGAGAAGAACAGCCCTGCAGACACTGAGGTCAGTGCAGGAGAAGGAGGTGCCCCAGGTGGCAGAGCAGAGATTCCCCTGCAGGCTGTGGTGCAGACCATGGCAATGCAGGCTGTCCCCCTAGAGCCCAAGAAGGTCCACAGTGGAACAGAGATCCACCTGTAGCCCCTGTAGAATCCCACTGTGGACCAGCCAGATATGACATGAAGGAAATTGGAACCTGTGGAAAGCCAGGGTCAGAGCTAAAGACAATGTTTTCAGAAATGACATTTGAATTTGGACAGTTGCTGAAAGTGGCTAATTAGCACAGGTTAGTGGCAATGCTTTTGCTGAGCCTTGTTGAATTCCAGTGTCTGGAATCATATGGGTCTGTGGGAATTTTCACTGCCTTTTAAAGGAAAAGATTATTCCAGTTCTTCTTTGATAAGAAAAGCTGGGAGAAAAAAAATTGTATGAAGTCCTCAGTGTTCAGAAATCAGGAAAGAAGGTTCTATTTTGTTTTAAAAAGAAACTTATGATTCTCAAACCAATAGGCTTGTATTTGGGGATATTTTTCCTCATGACTCTTCAATATTTGATAAATGTTGTTGACTTTGTATTTTCTGTGTCTCCTTTGTCTGACAGTAACACACACACCGATAGCTCAGTGGGCACCGCAGGATTCCCATAGTTCCAGAACTGGGTCTATTTTTACTTGAATTCTTTGATGTAGATACTTCAGTGTATCTATTCTGGGGACAATGAGCTTATACAAATCTGAGACACAGTTTAAATCTCTGATTTTTACTGCCATTTGCAATCCTGATTTCTCTTCTTATAAATACCATCCACCTGCAGTAATTTGGTATTGCTGATGCAGCTTTATTCAGAGTGTCACAAGAAGAGCTACAATACCTTCTTGTTTCTATGTGAGTTTGAAATATTGTCTTTCTTTCCTGCTAAAATTGAAACACTGCTGTTATTTCCTATGTTCCATGTTTTTCCTTTAATTATCTCAACATACTACTTTAGCATGTTTTTGCTGACAGCCCCATCCATTTATATATGTGCTTGTTCTGACTTCCAATTATTTACTTAATAAGAGCATTCTTTTATGAATCTCCACTGCAAGAATATCTCATACTTTTATTAACACCCAAGACATATTTTTCAATTAATTTTTCCCTTTTTGCATTTTTTAATTTTTTTTTTTTGCTCCTCAATTTCTTTATTAGGTGGTAGATTACATCACAAATGCATTTATTTTCAGAGCAGAGGACTGATATGCATCCAGATGTATTTATAGTTTTTATATCTCTTAAATCAAACCTGACTTTACAGAAATGCAAATGCAGCTGTTTCATTTCTATTCACAAAGTTTACCTGTAATGCATCAACACACAGAGGCAATATAGAAAACCCACAGAGGATATTTTATAGATTTTTATAGAACTTGCACCTCTAAATCTTAAGCTCAATTCTTAACTGTGCTTCCCAGATCACCAAGCTGTGGGATTCTTGACCTGAGTTATAAGGCTCATAAAATCTGCGCTGAAGCTCATTCACCCTTCATCAAGCAGTTCAGGATCTATTAAGGAAAGGGAAACCTGTGGCCACGCGCCTTTGTACCATGTTGGTTACTGCAACGAGCCAGGAATTGGAGACATATAAGTTCTGTGCTTTTTTTTCTCTTTAAAAAAATCCCCATGGATGTCATGATTTAACCCAACCAGCAACTAAGCACCACACGACTACTCCCTCACTCCCCCCCCCAGCCAGATGGGGGCAAAGGGAATTGGAAGGATAAAAGTGAGAAAACGTGTGGGTTGAGATAAGAACAGTTTAATAATAACAATGATAATAACAATAGGAATAATAATAATACCAACAATAATTATAATAATCTGTAATGAAAAGGAAAATAAAAACCAGAGAGGCATAAACACCAAGAAAGACACGTGATGCAAATGAAAACAACTGCTCACCATCAATAGACCAGTGTCCAATCAGTTCCCAGGCAGTGGCTTCCCTGGTCAGTTTTTCCCTTGGTTTATGCTGGGTGTGACACCATACAGTCTGGAACATCCTTTGGCTCAGCTGGGATTAGCTGTCCCAGATGAGTCTCCTCTCAAGTCCATGTGCAGACCCAACCTCCTTCCTGATGGCATAGTGTGAGGAAGAGAAAAGGCCTTGGCTATGTGTAAACCCTGCTCAGGGATAACGAGACCATCCTTGTGTTATCGGCATTGTTTCCACCACAAGTCCAAAACATGTCACTATAACAGCTTGCATGGAAAAAAATAACTCTATCCCTGCCAATACCAGCACAATGGACTGAAATGCATGAACGAGTGTGTCAAGCAGGAAAAGCAATTCAAGTCTTTCCCCTCTTTCCAAGTGAGTGCTTTTGCTTCCAGATTAGATAATCTTTTGAGTAATGCAGTCTAAACCTGGTCCCACAATGTTTCATTCTAGGAAGGCAACAGTTCTATTGCTTACTCCACCTCGAGGCAACATGAGATGGGTCTTTGAATCCCTAGAAAGAGAAGGTTGAACATTTTAACCATTAAATGGTTAAAAGTGGGTGGCAGTAGCACTTAGAAGCTGTTGTTTAAAAATTCATTATGAGGAGCTGTGTGGGGGAGGAATACTGAGAATTAATTAACTACTAAGCTGCTGTCTTGTCAGCACAGGGGCATTGGTGAGCATTCCAGGAGGCAGAGCTGAGGCACTGCAGAGCTGAGTGTCTTGGGGCTAGCAGCTGCCTCTCTGTTTTCAGGACTGCAGTGATGGATATTGAACTGTGTCTTCTGCTGAGTGTTTACCTCCCATTTCAGACCTGACTTTCTTTAGAGTGTTCAGTCACTGGTGGGTAAGACTGCATCTAAAGTCATATGGGGCTGTGCTATAAAGCACAAGTAAGAATTCTCAGGAGTTGGAAACTGCTGACTTGCGTGACATGTGGTACCCATTCCCATGTGCTGGCTTTATCAGGAGATGAGAGTAATGTCTTCTTCCACTCCATACTTGAGCTGAGCCTGTGTGGCAGCAGTCCTTGTTTCCATTTGTCAGGAACCCAAAGCACTGCCTGGGGCTGGTACTTCCCCTGACCAAGCACAAAAGATGAGCTCCAGCATAGATGATTTGCCACAACACCCAGAGCCCCCAACTACCACAAGACATAGTGTTTCCAGGCATGCTGTTCTGCATTCCCACACCGGTGTGAAGATGGAGGGTGACTCAGACAGACAATGCATGTGAGCTTATGAAGATGGAAACCCTGAAATTATGGCCATTTATATATGCATACACAGCTAAATGAATAAAAACTGAAGGAACAGGCATATAAAATGGGTAGAGAAGCAGATCTAGTGAACATGATAAATATTCATCTCATTTTATTATGCTAGTCATAGGCTCTGTGATATTTCCAGTCACTATCTGTATCTTTTTGAAAGTTCAGATTATAAGCCTCTCTGGGAAAGAGCATTTCACTTCATTCTGTTAGTCTAATATCTGTACTTGGATAGAGATGGGCCAGGAGGAAGAATCACAGTTCTTGGCCTTGAAGACCCTAAGACATCAAAGGCTTCTACTGTAATGTCTGATTATTAACACTGGTAACTACAAGACCTATGAAAGGGCAGACTCTTACCCCTGTTTCTGCCAATTTTCTCTGTGTAGTTTTCATCAACCTCAAGTCACCCTTCTCATCAATTTCCTTGAAGGCTTTCTGCTGGCTGTTTGCCCTGGTTCAGCCAGGACAATGTTAACTTATGCAGTAGCAGGGAGGGGTTCTGGCCGGAACCCGGAGGATATTTCATACTGTCCTGTGTCATGCAGGTGGGGGAAAGGGACTCTCTCTTCCTGGGAGAAAGGGATTCCTTCCAGTCAAGAAAACATGCCAGACAGAATGGTCTGGTATGGTTTACTGTGGGAGGCTTTTCCATGTAAGTAATTTCTTTGTCTTATACCTTTTGTTATTGTTGTTGTTACTGTTCATTTTCTTAAATTGCTGTTTCTTAATAGCAATTTTCTTAAATTGAATTGATGTTTCCAGTAAATTGTTCTCATCTCAATCTGTGATCTTTACCTTTTGTGCCTCCAATTCTCTTCTCCATCCTGCCACTGACTGGGAGGAGCTGGGGGGGAGGGAGGAAGGGCTGACTGAGAGGCAGTATGGTTTTAGAGGGAAGTACTAAATTGGGGAGTACCATTCCTAAACCATGACACTCACTCTCCAAAGGATCAATACCAGCATGGCATTTTCTAACCCTAAACAAGGTACTTGTGAAGTGAGTCCAGTGTCCTGCATCACCATTGGGATTTTTGAAGTCTGCTACCTCAATATTGCCCCAGCAAAGCATTGCTTATGGACCTAAGGAGATCATGTAAGACACATCTGGTTTTCATAGAACCAAGGACCTTTCAAGGTCCCTCTGAATGGAATCCTTTCCCTCTAGTGAATACACTTGGTGCCATCTGCAAATTTGCTGATGCACTCACTGCCACTCTCTGTGTCACTGAGGATATTAAATTGTATTGGTCCCAGTATGGACCCTTGAAGTACATTGCTTGTTTGCCCTGGACAATGAATGTTTTCAGTTGCTAGTGGCCAACCAAGTTAAAATACAGACCAGACTCAGAAATTAAGGTATAATTAAGGTGGTATGTCAGTCATGGAAGGAGGAGGAAGGCTCTACCTGTAGAGCTGTGCTTCATATACTCCTGGGAAAATAACAGGTTGCAACTCCTGTTCCTTTTACACCTTGCAGATACAACTAGAGCAAAGCCTAAACTAAATCAAAGTCTAAAGCAATGTCTAAACTATATTTTCACTGCAAAGCACAATGGGATATCAGGAAGGGTTTACTCCACCATAACAAGTATAAAAAATTGCCAATTTCCCTCTATGGTTCCTTATGAAGAGCTCCAAAATTTGAATATTCAACCAGGCTAAATTGCTGTGTAATCATATGCAGATTATATACAGCCTTCCATTGCATAATAAACACAAAGCCAACACTTTTCTGACCTCTGCATCACCCTTGGATGTGGAGTCAAGTTTTACCTCACTGAGCTAAAATCGCCAGGGTAGAATTGGCATGCTAACCTTGCTCAGATGAGGAATTAAATACCCATTGCCTGCATATTTCTCAGGGAAAACTTCTCTTTTTAGCTTCTGTCAGGTTTCTAAGGTTTTTAGTCTGTTTAAATGCCAGCTGTGCTCAGGCAGGGCGCATGTAGTCTCATACTAGTTACTGTGCATTTGAAACAGGACACAGAGATTCCAGTCTTAATTAGGCATCTGATGCACTGCAATTGTAAAGGAGATGATTTTCAGGAAATTAATATTCCCAGATTGTGCTGTCAAATATATTTCCTTGTTGTGAGCTTTGGTCAGTGTAGCTGCAACTGTATCACCAAGTACTGGGGATTTGTTGTGGGTCTTGTAGCACCTCCAGCCATGTAGTGTCAGAATGTCAGATTGCATTACTAAAAAAGTCAATAAAACCAGAAGGCTAATTTTTTTGGTTGTTGTTGCAGAAAAGCTGAAAACTGTAAAATAAATACTAGATTCACACTGCAGGCAAACACCTCCTTTTTTTTTTTTTTTTTTAAATGTAATTAACAAAATAATATAATATTTCTAGGGAATCATGAAAGGTCAAGTGTGTAACATTGCTGCAGGTACCAGCTTGCAGGGACAGCTGAAGAAAAATGCAATTACTGTATCCTAGACATGCAGCTGCCCATTTTACAAATTTAGGCCATTTATTACCCAGCCAGACTTCCAAGAATTGAGCCTGTGGTTACTAATGAGCCCCCAAACTGATGATGCATCTATTTGTGAGCCAAACATTCTGCCTGTAAAATCAGACTTTGAACTGAACATCTTTGAAGAGCTGGAGCCATAAAAGCTGCATCTGGAATTGTATATCAAATAGGGAGAAAAGGTGGAAAGCCTCAGATATGTAACCCTTTAACCAACGTCAAACACTAATCCAGAAGGTTTAAAAGAGAGGTTGCACGGAAAATAAGCAGCCTAAGTGAAGCTATTAAAATATATCAGGATTTGGATACATATGAGGAGAGGTGAATAAGCTTGCGGCTACTTGTATGTACTTACTTTGATTACGGAATTAATTTTACAAATTACTCATATTTCATGTTTTCTCAGAAATACCATCTTTTATTACAATAGAACCTGCGGTCACATGCATAAATATTGGTGCAGTAAAAGATATTTTCAGTGATTGTTTCTTTGCAATTGACATTAAGTTGCATTTCCCACATCTGTTTACCAATTTCACTTTATCCAGCTAGACAAGATGTTTCAAGAAGTAAAACAAAACTGCTAATTAAGCATGCACCTTCAATCTCCTTCCCTCCCCATTTTATGCTGTCAGGTAGGTTAAAATAGAAGGAAAAAAAAAAAAGTCTGAATTGATGTACAACAATTCAAGCTGCATACATAAAGTTCTGTGGGAACAGCTATTCCTGAATAGAAAAATTCAATGAAGATATGATACCTAAAAAAATGGTGCACAATAATAACAAAGCCTGATTCTCAGAGACCAAATGGCTTTCTATTGAAAGCTGAACCTGGTCAAATAAATTATGATCTTTCTGGAATAACAGATTAATTATCTTTCACTCCATTCATTTTCCTATCAGTAATATGTATATGCTTCTCAAGGTATTTAGGATCATGAGATTTTGTTTGTATGGAGCTTCAAAGATGGAAAATGAAAGAATCCTATCATTACTGGTGTTGTGGCTGAGTTGTAAATGATGTCTTAGGGTGAAGTTGCTCAACTGCCATTTTTTTGGAGTGTTCTGTGTTGATCCCTCATGTCTCGCACCTCCCGTGCTCATCAGCGTGTGGTCTGAGGTGCTGGGACACCCAGAGGGGTGTATATGGAGAACTAGAATGGAAACAAATTTTAATTCCACTTTGCAGTACCTTTGTCTATTTGGAAGACAATAAAGACTTGTCTTTTATTACTTATTGCAAACAGAAGGGGAAAATGTTTAATTTTGAAATGGCCACGCAATTAAGATGTCTGGTCCCTAATGGACCAGCAGAGGACACAGCACAGAATGTATCAAAAAAACCCAAGGAAATCCAACCTGTTAGGGACTGACACAGTATAATTAACATTTACATTTGTTCCTGAAAGGGTATTGACACAAACTGAGCTCATTAATTCTAAATTAAAGCCTTTATTCTGGCCTGCCTACAACAACCTCTTCTAAAAAGGCTCTGTTTGCTAGATAACTGGGTGGCATTCACACATTTATTGTTATAGAAAGAGACTTGACAGATTTTTATCACTTTAGTACAAATAAATTTGAACATATGGAATTATGTAACCTCCTAAGGACGCTTGATTATTTGTGATACTGTTCTAATTCTCATGGTGTAAATATGTAAGGCTTTAGAATTTATATCTTGTATAGCCCTTAGTCTAGAAATTTGCAAAATTTGTGTCCACCATCTACCAGAAGTGGAAAATCTGTCCAAAAACTGTGACTGCAGTGAAATCTGATACAACAGAAACGATGGCAACAGATTACAAGTCCATACTTTAAAGCAGGTTTGTACAGTAAGTGAAGGGAAAACCTCTCTATATGTCATTTAAGTGTTTTATTTATCTGGAGTTGTTTTAATTACTGTTATAGCAGATCTGTAGCCATAGCTCTCAAAGACTTGGAATTTACCATTATGCCTAGTGAATATTGCTGGAATCCACCAAAGAGAAGTGATATGAAGATAAGTAAAACACATTAGGAATTCCTGTATTTGTTCCAAGTTGAGCACAAAATAATTTTTGGAAGAAATGTCAACTTCCTCTGCTTCACCCGAGACACATGGATTTATAAGTAAAGTATGGGGTTCAAATTACGAAGAATTAGCCATTTAGAAGCCATGTGGATATTTAGTTGCTTGTGTTCCCCAAGGTGTTGGCTTAAGATATGAATTGTTATCCTTAGAAAGGAATCCATACGACTTGAGTAATGCTTTAAATTTAAAATAGGTGACGTGGCACTAGTTGAGTTACAACTTCGTTGCTGAGATTATTAAACTAGTACTATAACATCTGTGCAGTCACACTTTTCATTTGGAACACATCTGTAGATAATCTGATCCTCCCATGCAGTCATGTTGCTTTATGACTTTGACTAGGTTAACTGAGGTGGAATAATTGAAGTTAATTGTTGTAGCATAGGCAAGCCCTGGATAGATTTAGAACACTTAGGCATTACAGCACCATGTATTTATGCTAGAGGGCACTCTTATTTTGTTCTGAGCAGTAACAGAGCTTGGCAATTGTACAACATATATCTTCAAAGCACAGTGCCAACAGTAACTTTCAGGGAGTGCTGTGAGGTAGGTGTGTACATTGATCCCTAATTTACACATGAGGAAACTGAGGCAGAAAGGTTAAGGTATTTGACCCAGATCACATCAGGAGTTAAAGGATGTTTAACACAGTCATTAAAGGATAACTTGGTGATCAAGACAACTTCCTTTTGCAAAATTGCTCTCTTTGAAAAAAGTCTGCTCATTATATATATGTAGCCTTACATCCGTGTATGTGCAGATTAATTCTGGATGTGAATTTTTATTTCTAAAACTAGAGACCGACCTTTCTTATTCCAAAATTCTGTGGAAACAATTGAAGGCTTTAGGAAAAGCACATAAAAATTACTCTCCCTGGCTCCTCTGGATTACCTACACAGTAACAGATCTTTTAGCAATAGAGTCACAAAATCAGAGAATCATGTGGGTTGAAAAAGAACTTTAAGGTCATCAAGTCCAAACATAAACTTAACACTGCCAAGTACTAGGATGAACTTTAGAGGCACACGAACCTCATAGGTCTCAAAGGATGAGGTCTGCTTGAGGAATTTTTTTCCTTTTTCCTATGCAACAGGTATTTACTAGACTTTAAGAGTTTCACTCCTTCATTTCCAGCTAAATATTCAGTGAAATAATGAAGTAACATCTGCAAACAAAAGAGATCATGCGATTCTATCTCCTCCCCTCCCTGGTGTTACAAACCTCTAAAAAGAGACAGTGCCTGCAACTGAGAGTTCACAGTTTAGAAGTGAAAAGCCTGAATAAAACCAGAAAATGCTAGTGATTTATTTATGGCAAGAGACCAGCAAAGTTTGTCTTGAAGGGGCTTGCAATCAGATGTCAAGACTTCTTGTCTAGATGCACTTAGTTGAATGACTCCACCAACCTGTGTATTTTGTAAGATGCTGAAAATCAACAATTTCATTTCCACAGTACAGCTCAAAAAATTCTTCACATCTTCCAGAAGTATTTCTTAAGACTGTTTCATTTTGTTTCCTGTGATCATTCATACAATCATGGTTTTTAGAAGAATGTTTCAGAAAGCAAATAACCTTCTATTCAACACAGACGGATTCCTGAAAAGTTCTGCTGTTATGTTACAGTGTGGATAGTGAATTTTCCCATTGTCGTCAACACAATGGAGGGATGCATGCAAGAACATATAGAATGTACACAGTTTAAACACATAGGATATCTGTTGCATGAAGGATGGAGAGGCAGGGGCAAAATCAATGTGGGCTTTTTGGCAGAAATGCTGGCTTTATAGAATATGTAATTTTTCTGAAAACCCTGAGCTGCTTCACCTATGAGACTGTACCCTTGATTACCTGTTTTGTCAGCCCTCACCCTTGATTTGTTCCATTTTACTTCATCTAAAATAATGCTATCAACTATGAGACTGTAACTCCTCAGAAAGAGGGAGCTGATACTACATCAGAGTTCAGCCTCACAAGATCAGATCTTGTGGAGAACTGAATGACATGAAATGTTGCTTCACATTCGATCCTGCCACTCCATCCAGGAGACTAAACTTGCAATGGGAAGATTTCACTGTGAGTGTTCTTGTTTTCTCTTTCTGAACAACTAAATTTCCATTGTCATCATCTTCCTCACATGAAATGAGATCATTAAAGCCTGAGGGGTGACAAAACAGTGTAATGATGATGTATCTCAAGGTATTGAGAAGGCAAGATGGAAAAGCAATGGACAAAGAGCATATTGCTGCAGCCACATCACAAACATGAGCTTTCAGAAACCACATGGCAAAGAAATAGGTTTTGATATCACTGGTGGTGCTACCTGAATGGGAAAACACAGCCATTTCCATGAGTCTTATGTGACCAATAATCAAGGACGGTTTTGAATAGTTGCTGTCAATGAACAGCTCATAATAAATTTTAGCTAAAANNAAAAAAAAAGGAAAATTTAAATATATCTTTGAGAAAATGGCAATCTGCTTAGGGACAATCTGGGCAGGCTGGGTACGTTCGATAAAGTATAAATTGTGAATCATAGTTGTTCAGCTTTTGCAATAGTCTGGAAGTCTCTTAGGATTTAAAACAAGCTGAACAACTGACAATCTTGGAGGAATTCAAGTGTGGTTTTATAATATCTGGTTCAATAGACTGAACTGGATCACTCTCACTAGCAATTATGTGTTTCACCAAGCATCTGGAAGCTTCATTGATGTTTATATTTTCCTGCAAGTGGAAGAGAAAGAGAGGTTGATTAGTCAATATTAATTAAACCATGCTGCATATTTCCTGTGTATAATTAAACTTTTTTCTAAGCAACATCAAAAGTTTACTTTCCTTAAACAGCTTTCAAAATTTGACTGTATTAAATAAGGCTTACTGGAGTTTTGAAGTTAGTTAGGTTTTATATATGTTATAATTTATATCTCCTTTAAATTGTACACACAGCTGACTTTAAATTACCTCAATCTCTTGGTGATTTGATTGCTTCAATAAATGAAAAGAACAAATGCCAGAGGGATATTGAAGACAGATGCCTGAAGTAAAGCTCCAGAGTCCATATTTCACTACCTGAATAATGGTTATTCTGATTTCTGATTAATTATCTATCAGCAATTACAGCCATCAATAGCACTTATTTTTAAAGCCTTTTCCCCCATTCCAAGAAGATTTTGCAGTACAATGCTCACAATGAAACCTGTGATGAACTAGATTCATTGAATAAATGATACAATCTCAAGTTATTCACAAAACAGTAAAAAAACTTCTGTATCATTTGTAGTCTTCCCTTATTCCATTTAGAGGGTGACTTATCACCAATGCCCTGCTTCAGAAGAGATATATCACCATTGGTTTCATTTGTAGGAAAGAAATCTTCACTCAAAGGATTTAGAAGCAAGGCTAAACTACATACTTTTCTACATGTGCATCAACAGCACTTGCAGCAACCTTCACCCTCTTTGTAGAATAAGTAAAGCTGAACCAGCCTGACCAGTGAGACACAACTCAGCACAGCATAGAAAATAAGCAGCCATACTGAGAAAGGATTTTTTTTTTTAATTATAGCCACCAATGAATGAAAAGTCATGCTTTCTGGCATAAATGCCACACTTCTACTCTTACTCTTCGCATTGATTACTTATTTTATATGACAGGAGATAGAAACTTCACTGTAGCTTCGATCTTCCACGAAATTGTATCACACATCCACTTACATACATATGGAAATGCATACAAACACATATGTACAAAATTGTGTACATATGTACATGCTACTCTTGCTAAATAAGGGCAATATTTGATTTGCAACCCAAGATTACCCAGGTTTGCAAGATGAATCATCGAATCATAGAATAGTTTGGATTGGAAGAGACCTTTAAAGGCCATCTAGTCCCAATTCTCAAGCATGTCCAGGTTCCTCTGGATGACAAACTGGAGCCTGTTGCCCTGAGGTCATAAACTAGTTATAAAAGAAAGAAACACATGCATGTTTCAGTAGGGAAGGTACATTTATGTGAAGATCAAAAGCTAAAGGAGTGGATTCTCTGAAGCTGACTTTGTCTAAACCCCTTGAAATCAATGGCAAAGCTCCACAAACTCCATTGACTATCCCTCTGCACTGCAGTAAGGAGCTGAAATTTGTGGATCTAGCTGAAAATGTTAATTACTGCCAAGATTTCACAAGTTTCTTCAACTACATAACTGAACTTAAATATTTATCTGTAAAGAACATCAGTTGGTTGTAAAAACCCAAAGCTTTAGGCAAGTCAAATACATAGTAACCCCTAGAAAGTAATACAGAGCTGGGAATCAGCTCTGTACTGAGATGTTAAAATGCTGCTGTATCACATGGCTCTCAGACCAGACAAGAAAATTCCTCAAGCATGCACCAAAAGACTTTTTCAGATCACTGTGAAATTTTCTTGGAAAAAAACTGACAATGAAAAATATCTCTCAGTACTGCTTAGAAAGCTGAAGCCAAAAGAGCATTGTTAAGGGTACAAAAACAGAAATGTAAAAGTTTTTTGCATTGTGTTTGCCTTCATTAATGGACTGATGAGCATCTCATTTACCCGTGTGCTGCTTCTGTCTTGGAAGAGCAGCATGGGCTTATTCAGCAATTTCTTAGGGACTACCTGAGAGTCTGCCTATACTGATTAATGTTCAGATGTATTAACAGAAACCTTTGTCAGAGGCTATCATTTTACAGGATTGGGAAAAAGGGAAGGAACCAAGACCACAAAAGAATAAAATGGATATAGGAGGACATTCCTCATCCCCACTGGTGGTGGATGGAAGTGCATGTGCCAGGCATGAGTCTAAAAACTCAGAAGGAAAAAAATGGTGTTTCACTTCAGCCAGTACTCAAACAAAAAAGAAATTGTATTATTAACCTCTTTTTAAACCTCTTTTTTTGGAGAAGAAAGGCCAAATTGATCATGCAAGTATTGTTTTGACATAAAAAGTCCAAATAAATAGTTTTGGGAATATGGAATTTCAAAGCTTCTCTTTTTCTGCATTTCTCTTTCTCCTTTTGCTGTTTCCCTGGTAGGTGTCTGCCCAGATCTACAGAATACCTGAGAAGTGGAATTAACTACAGAGAGAGATCATCACCAGCTCTGGCCATTCTACCTGAAAAGGTTTCGTCTTTTAGTCCATGCCCACCTTCCTCTCTGCCAGGACCCAAGCCTTCAAATGTATCTGCTGAAGTTTATGTGACTGATCTCTTACTTCTTCAAGCAAAAAGTGCTGGGTTTGCAAGTATTCACTGTTTAAAGCAATTGGACCCATGCAATTAAAATTCTGTCTGTTGTTCTGTATGAGAGGAAAGGAATAAAAAGTCCTGTCCTGAGTGTAGATAGGTGATTTCTCATCCTGAACTTTTATATGAACTGTTTAAGTGGATGACAATTTCTGCCGGGGTGCAAGGGGAAGAAGAGGAAGGGTGACCCTGGCAGATGGCACAGCTGGTTTTGAGTTTGTGATTAGTCCCAGACTTCTCCTGTGGTTCAGATGACAACTGGTACATGGTACAGATGAGAAGTGACATGTTAGTCGGCTGCTGCAAGCAGCCTGTGCTCATGCCAGCAAAACAACTCTTGCTCTCCCAGCAATATGCCTTGACTGCTTCCTTTCTGATGCTGCTATTGCCTTTTGTTACAACCTTAATGCTATGGTGTCCTAGGTTTGCAGATCAGACATTGCTGTATTCTGGTCTGACTAATGGAATATTGATTTCTGCACTTATCCTCCTATAGTGTGTTTTGCAAAAGAAAAATCAATATGCTGCTAGGCAGTGAAGCAGCTGCAGACAGGAGAAGGTGATCTGCTATCCAAACACAGGCATCTAGAGCCCCGGTGATTTTAGAGAGCATGGGGTGTTGAAAGGCAATCAAGGGAAGGAAAGAGAAAAAGGAGAAGGTGAAAATCCACTTGGCAAACACAAAGAAACCAACAATCAGAGAGTAAGGCTGGATCAAGAGGAGTAATCACAGACACCCTACTAATAGTATTGAAACATGAAAACAGTCTCAATTATGCCTAAAACATATAATTATTTTTCAAAAAAAGAAGGAAGGTGAGACAGCAGAGCAAAATGATGCCTTTCAGTGGGTTTCTATATTGAGATGCCTTAACTGTAATCTTCCCTATGGCTTTTGTTCTACAAACGAATGCCACAGAAGTTGTGATGATTGCTGAAGTTCAGATGTCATTCTTCCTCTTCCTTTTCCTTTTCCTTTTCCTTTTCCTTTTCCTCTTC
>VXBX01001574.1:306363-354932 GCA_013400415.1 Scytalopus superciliaris
CCTCTCCCTCTCCCTCTCCCTCTTCCCTCCCTTTCCTCTCTTAAAAGTCTTTGGGCCATACTGAGAGACCTACTCTGCCTTCTTGGTGGAACTACTTCTGAACAGAAAGTCGTCCAGGCACTATCAAGCTCTTGACATGGTACTAGACGCACCTGTAGTGCTCATTATCCTGCCTCCTCCGACGTCACTTTCAGCTTCACAGTTCTCCAAACACAGGGGAAGCTCTGTCTCCTGATATTACTTTTAAAGATGGTATTACTCAGCACTGCATGTTTGATGTGTTTATCTTCACAGCATCTTTCTGTGACAGGGAAGTGTTGCTATGGCCATTTATCAAATGGAGAAAAAGCAGAGCCACAAACAGAGGAAATTGCATGGAACCTGGTCCAGCACACAGCGATCAGCTGGAAAGTGAGAGACAGCACAGTATGAGGTCTTCATATAGTAAGGCAGGAATGCAACATGTTTCTTTCCCAAGGCTCATGGGAGTTTTTACTGCAAGACCAAAAAGGAAGGATCTTGCCCATATTATGGGTGTCTTTGCGGCTATCAGTCCTCTCTTCCTGCTTTTGCTCTACGTCTCACATCGACATCCCAATTCAGCATGCTAGCCTTAATAAAACCCTTCCCCTGGGCATCTCCCCTTGCCCAGTCCCCTGAGGTGCCTCTCTCATTTCTGCATACCTCAGTAAGTCCCAGCATCCAAAAGATACTATCACAGTCAGTGATGCAAGAGCTAAGTTGTGAATCCAGCCCTAAGTGACTTGCCCTGCACCAACCTGGCAATGTCTGCCAGAGCAAAGACCTGAACCCAGCTCCTGAGATGAAGTCTGACTATTTGAGATGGTCTTTCTCCTGACCTTATCAAAAAGGAATGCAAAAGTGAAAATCAGCACGTGCTACTCTTTGTTCTAAATAAAAAGTATAATTACCAAATAAAACAAGGCAAAGAAAATAACTGAACAATCTCTGAAAGCCAGAAAGGAACACTGGAAGACACAAATGAAATTACAGTTTGCTTTGCGGATTGATATCATGCAAATATATCTTTTCAAAGGGCAGTTTTATAGAAAGGATAGCAACTCAGCTGGGAAAGAGAGCTGTATTGTTTCAAACCTTTGAATTGTTATGGGAAATAATGTTATAGTCTTGTAAGCAATAATCAGCTGAAGGGAAAATACTGTGACTCAAAGCAGAACACAAACTCAGCAAACTTCTTAGCATTCTGGATTGCCTTCCCCCTTATCTGTCATCTCTACTGCAGATGCAGAATATTAACATTTAGGGCATTCCATTTTAATATAAGAAATAAATTCTTGCAGATTAGACTGGCTCTTAGCTCTTTACAGAAGAAAAAAGGGCCTTTTTAGCTTTAAGTCTCACTTTCAGATGAAATTTTTATTTTTTTCCCATGTAGATAGATTTGGCTGACTGGTTGTTTTCTAATATCAAACTTCTCCCTTTCTATGTTGGTAGTTTCCTCTTCTGATTGAACCTGATATTTCAGTCTTGCCTTGAAAATCAGGGTGAAGAGCAATGTGCATGCAGGCACAGCTACCTAACCCAGGCACTTGGGGAGCTCTAAATCAGCAATACTTAGAGACATGATCTTAAACTATGACTGGAGTTGAAGAAAACTGACTTCCCATAAGTAAACATTTACAAATTGTGAAATATTCAGTTATTAGATGGGAACCTAGTGAGAAGCACATAGCTTCCAGAGTTTATTTCCATAAAGCAGATAAATCTTGGAGCAGACTTTCCAGATATTTTAACCTGCCCTCCTCTGGAGCTAGCAGTCTGAGGGAACAGCTCCACACGCTCCCTTAGCAGAGCCCCTTGGAAATTGCTGAGAGCAGAGCCTTATTAAGATGGTATGTCATATTGCTGTGGTTGTGTTTCTAGGAAAATGTAACCATACAAGTTAAAAGCCATCCAGATGCATGAACAAGAAATTCATAGGTGTGTACTGCTGTGACTGCCACTCTGAGAACAAGATCATTTCTGTGGTTGAATTCTTATGGGTGGTTGAATATTCTGCAACAAAATTATTTCACTAAATAACCTTCCGATCTCAGCATTTTGTGATTCTGTGAATTTCCAGGTTTGGGACAGCAATAAATAATGTATTTCTTAAAAGCGATCCAGAGAACTACAGGACAGTTATAACACCCATAGAATAATCTGAATCAACTCCTTTTAGTTACAGGAAACAAACTCTGCAGAGGATTCTGCACAGAGCGACTGAACTGAAAGCCTTAGGTGTCAGCTTCATTTTTTGTTTTATGGCAGAAGCTGAAATATTTTCTAAGACTCTGTGCATTTGTGTATTGAGATTGGTTAGAGGGTTTTTTTGGGTTTTTTTTGAGCAAATTAAAAAGACAGTGTAGGGAGCCACACATCCCTAACTGGATCTGGCAGTCTCAAATGGATTGCTTTGTTTTCAGTTACCAGATCAGCAGATTAGCTGTAGAGTGTCAGCCTAATTCAAATACATGTTCAAACCTTATTTTTCTTTATGGAAATCAGAACTATTTATCGTGTTCCTCTGCAAGTCTACTGCATAGCTTGCTTTTTTCATCATTCGTAATAATTGTCTAGCCAGGAGAACTGATGAATTTGTGATTTAAACAAGGGCTAGTAGAGCTTGGTTTGTTCACAGAGCTCACTGGTAAAATGAGCCAAATAAATGTCCTTTCTTTGTGATAGAAAAGGCTGGATCAGAGAAGAGAGTGACTTTCTGAAGGTAACTCAGCAGATCAGTGGCAAAGAGGACTTCTGATTGCTAGTCCAGCATTTGGGCCCTTTGGGGGCTTGGAACTAGATGATCTTTAAGGTCCTTTCCAACCCCAATCATTCTGATTATGTGAAGACACACTGTGGACTGTCTGTCAGAGAAAAGCTGGAGAAAGCACATATTATTATCCACATTTCTGAAAGAATGAAAGATTCTGTAACTTTTTTCTAGTCCAAAAAGGATGTGTTCAAATAATCCAGGGGCTCAATCTGCTCATCAGTCTCCAGGACATGATGCTTGGCAGACAAGGAGTTAAACCTAGTTTGTTAAGGATCTGAAAAGCATGGCTACCAGCCCTTCTGGGCAATTTGGATAAAACATGAATGTCTTTTTTTTTTTTTTTTCTAATTCTGTATTACTGACAGCAGAATTACAGCAGGGAACAGAGGAACTCGAGTATAACCACTGCACAGCCATGGCTGGTTGTAAGATATTTCAAGTTATGTCTGAATTAGATACTTTCAAGAATATTTAGTTTTGCCTGACTTGTCTGTTTTCTTGTGCAAGTTCCATTTTCATTATAAAGTGATAATAAGCTTGAAATTGCTCCTTTTCTAATCCAAATCAAAGGCTCACCTTTTTGAACTACGAATGGTGGTGAAAAAGGGTTTAAAGGCTTGGAAACATGGGTGGAGCTCTCAACTGCCCTAGTCATGTGCTGGATAATTAACTGTGTGACAGGAAGGAGAAATTTCCTTCCTTTAAAAGAATGAATGCTTCACAATAGTAGTGGTCATGAAATTTATTAAAGAACTTACTATTAAGGGTTATTTTATGACTATCTAGGGATGTGCCTTTCAGACTGAGATCAATATGCGTGAAGTAAATATGCATATATAAAAGAGACCAGGCTCACCACCAGATATATATATAGGGTAGTAGTGTAACTTGTGACTATACTGTATGGTGTTGTTGCCCAATAAGGCCCTTCTTATGTGGCAAACTCTCCAAACAAATTCTTCTATCTTTGTAGGGAGCAGAAAACTGGAACAGGCTGAGTATTTGCTTCAAATTAATGTAAGAATCAAAACTAATGCATGAGAATGCATTAGGTGGCTGAAATGTTCTATATTGGAGGTGTTAAGTTATGAAAAATAGCACCAGGGAATAAAAGTGATCGTTTTTTTTGGCGTAGGTACACATATGGTATGCTACTTTCTGCAAGGCAACCAGAATGAAAAGATCTTGTTTTTTTAAGTAATCACCTTTGTTTTTCAAAAACGCATAAATCATATTCAGTTTACTCTGAAGGCTATAACATTTCCAAGCATGTCTCCAGAAAACCTCTGAAGATCTAATTATTCCAGGATATTAGAAAGAGAGAGTTATTACTTATTTGAACTGCTAAAACTGCTAGCTGTAATACAATGATTTCTCTGTCCGTGTTATTGTGCTTCCAAAGAGTTTCTGTTCTCTTTAGCAAACACAGGTATTTATTTTCCCCAGATCCAAGTTCAACTATTTGATATGCCCTAGACTGAAAGAATACCAGTATGTATAACATCCACGTTTTTAAAATAACAGTAATAATTACTTTTGTTTAAGAAAGAAAGTGTAGGTTTTAGTTCAGAACGGGAAATTAATTTGATCTAACTTAATCTAAATGATGTGACTCTACCATCTTTCCTAGAATTACTCTTCTTTGTATAATTTTTAAGTCATGAGCCTCCAATTCTGGGTGGAAATCGGGTATGGGTACTGCAGAATAACAAGTCCTAGCCTCTGGTCTGTAGTAGCTGAGAACAGTCTGGTAACAGACACGTGTACTCAACTCTCACTGCTCCCTTTATGGTGGTTTTTAAAGACAAGTCTTGCATAGCTGCATTTCTTGTTGTTCCTACATGATTGCAGTGGCAGTCTGAGGACTGTTTGGGTTTCTGAGTTATATAATGCAAGAAGAATCTAGATATTTACCATGTTTAGAATCACTCCAAATCTTAATTCCGTGTGGCTTAGAGAAACTGAAAACTTTTCTTCTGTTGTGGCTTTTTAAAAATTTATATATCCTTAACACATCCATAGTTCTGCCCCAAACTGGCTTCATCATTACAGTAAAACCTCTCTGTGACCTTTGAAATTGTTTGTACATTCACTTTCTGTCATGACCTGCAATGGCCCTTAGCACAGTAAATGTGGTTGTCCTTTATAAGAGGTAGACACGTGTTTGCTGGGGATTGATGTACAGAATTCATGGCACAGGTTGCTTTCTCACAGGCCAAAGTGCATTGATCAGCTTCATGACTTTGCTAATCCAAACCTGGAATAATGAAACTATGGCCCTGTACCCTTTAAACAGTGATCCATCCTGTTCCCTCACATTGTCTTTGAAAGTCTTTTAAATGCAAGAATTTTAAAACAAGTTGTTATTAATTTCTCTCCACATAACTTTTGTGGTGGATTTTCCCTCAGGCCTCAGTTTTCGGTGAACAGTCTTTGTCATCAGGAAATGCAGACACATGCAAATGTCAGAAATGAAGAAAAACTAATTTTGAGGAATTAGCCATACACAGTGTTACACATCACTGGCAAACTTGATCCCAAATACTCCCAACCAGAAATTTCATGTTACTTTTGGCCTGAAAGACAGTTAGACATCTAATAGAATATATTAGAAAAGACCAGAATATGTAATCCTTCTGACAGTAGTTTATCTTGTAATAATTCCTTAACTCTCCACATCTTCTAATGTCAGCTGCCACTCTAAATGGGTTTGTTTGGAGGTTTTTTTGTTGTTGTTTTGTGTTGGGTTTTGGTGGTTTCCCCTGGAATAGTAAGCCTTCTGCCATAATTATCACGAATAAGTTGATGTAAGAGATCTTGGCTTCTTTCTTAAATAAGAACTAGACACTGTCCATAGTAAAATGTAGTTTATCCTAGAGAACTGGATTCTCTTGGCTTCACACATCACAGATCAGCAGATGAACCACAGACCTGAATTCAAACCAGGTGGTGCACATGAAGAAATGGGAAGAACCCTGCTTGTGAGGCAAGATAATGTGCACACTGACCAAGACCAGTTCCTCCCTAAAAATGCTTGTTTGAAGAACCAATGACTAGATTTGAGACCCGCACTAAGAAAGTAATGACACTGATCACAAAAACATAGAATCATAGAAACATAGAATGGTTTGGGTTAGAAGGGACCTGTAAATGTCATCTAGTCCAACCCCCTTGCCAGGGCTGGAGCATCCTCATCTAGACCAGGTTGCTCATAGCCCCATCCAATCAGGCCTTAAATGTTTCCAGGGACGGAGCATGCACCACCTATCTGGGCAACTTGTTCCAGTGTTTCACCACCCTTATCAGAAAAAATTCTTCCTTATTTCTAGTCTAAATCTACCCTCTTTTCTTTTAAAACCATTACACTTTGTCCTATTACAACAGGCCTTACAACAGGCTCCAACTACACCTGGCTTGTCTCCGTCTTTCTTATAAACTTCTTTTAAGTACTGAAAAGCTGCAACCTCAGCCCAGAATTCATGCAACACTTCAGGCAGTCTAGGACAAGGTGCTATTCACCTGCTGTTACTTCTGCTGATTACAAGTGAAGCATCTTATACATATTAATGCTTAAAGAAGGTGTCAAGACTAGAAGAGTAAAATACAAATATACACTCTAAAGGTTCTTAAGCAACTTATATAACATGCTTAAAACAAACTAAAAAAATCAAATGTAGCATTTTGGCCTTCAGTCTACCAACAGTTTAGGTCAAACCAGAACCAAACTGCTTACATTTCAAAACATCTAAAAGTTCTGCAGAGCTGTTAATGACGACTTGAACTTTCATAATGAGAGAACACACTCAACACAACATCCATTAAATTGTTGTGCTCACATTAATATTTCACATGCCAGGTCTCCAAGTCTTGCATGCACTGAGATTATTTGAGAAATCTCACATTGATATACAGTACCACCATACCTTGGGCCTTTATAATCTGTGCCATTTCTGATTTTTATCTCAATTTTCCAGGCACTCAGAAAATTTGTACCAAGGCAAAGAATTGAACCTCAGGGCAGCTGATTCAGCACTTGAACCACTGATATTTCCTTTTTCCCCAAATATGTTATTTTTTTGACAAGGCTTTTGAAAATGAGGCCTTATAACAGCAAACATTGTACAAGTACTACAATAGACTGACTTTATTTCTGGAATCTAAGATAATAAAGCTATTGTCTCAAAATCAGCATTTCTGAGGCAAAGTGGTTATATAACTATTTAGAGATAATATTCAATGATAAAAATTGTAAGAAACTATCCTCATATCATTCTTATGCCTTGTCTAAGGTCATCTTCCTCCCCAGGCCATTACACAGGACTGGTTCCATACTTTGCTGCTGGCCTATTGTATTAGAGCAGCTGTATTTTGAAATGTTGCACATAATTTTCTTCACAATAAAAGGCCTAAAAGAAATAGAAATGTATACATTTACAAGCTCACCTTTAATTCATTCCACCAAGAGAGTACACATTTAGACTGAATGAACTATTTTAGGAATTGATTTCTCTGTACTTAGAAACATTTAAGAAGAAACGGAAACATTACCTTGGCTGATGTTTCAAACCAGCCCACGAACCCATTCTCTTTGCAGAACTGATCCATCTTGATGCCGTTGTTCATAAGAACATCTATTCCCTGGTCGCATTTGTTTGCTAATAGGACTGTTGGCACAGGTTTGCCATTTGGAAGAACCAACTTAGAGTCCAAATCCTCTTTCCATTTTGTCACTGCTTCAAACGTTGCAGGTCTTGTAACATCAAAGACAATAAATGCCCCCATGGCCTCTCTGTAATATACCCTGGTCATGTTTCCAAATCTTTCCTGTCCTGTGATGAAGAAAGTAGGAGGGGAAAAAAAACCACCACCTTGTAAAAATCAGCGCTTCCAATCCAGATTGGTATTTCACATAACAGGTTTTCTAAAAGGACATTATTGAAGGCAGGACTTAATTTTGTAAGTTTCTGGGAAACTACTTTTTGTCTAGATAATTAGAAGTACTATGTTGGACTAATTTGCATGAAAATGCAGGAGAGTATTGCATGAAAAAGGAATTTTCCAACAAACATCCAAGGAGATTTAGTAACTTTATGACAAGCTTGAACTTCTGTTCACGGTCTTATTAGGCTGCCAGATTTCTTTGTCTGTGGACCCTGCTGAGGGCCTTGGTATACATTACAAGACTTTAAAAAAGAATCACAAAAAATCTAGGTACCAGATCAGAAGCTCATTGAAAATAGGGTATTTTGTGAGAAATATCTAACTGAACTGCTCATGCATGAGAAGGATCCTGCATATTCTCACGCAAATGACATTAACCAGCAGTAACATAATTTAGTTCTGGAGCCATACCAAGCATTTGAGTCATTGCAAATTTACTTTTATTAGTAAAATAAAACATGGAGGTGAGAAGGTGAATTTAAAACCTTACAAACATGGAAAGTGTTCTAAGAAATAGGACAGCTGTAGCAATATGAAGAACTGTATTGCTCTAGTGAGAAGATCTGGGAGATGCTTCATATGAGATCTGTTCAGAAGATTTGTGGTGTTATTAGCCAAATTCAGAGTGTTTTCTGGTAAGTTACTAACAGTATTTTTGTGAGCTAAAAATATATTATTACATTCAAACATGGGAATTTGTAAATATCAGACATTTTACATGATTAACAATATGAAAATTAACACACTTGACACCAGGATGTGGTATGATGATCAGTTGTGGATTTGTTAATATACCTGCTGTTTTCCTGAGAATTTTGAAAAAATAAATTGCACAGAAATTTTCTTAAAAATGAAAAATGAAATTTCCACTAATATCTACTGCTGAGCTGTGATCCAAAAAAAGAACTTTAAGCTCCTGAAATATTTCACAATAAGAGTCTTTAAGGAAGACAACTCTTGTATATTCTTCCTTAGCAGGGAAAAAGGGCTATGAAAAGTAGAAACATTCAATGGAAACCTGTTCCTAGCCCTATTTTATCAATGTGAGTAATTTTGAGTAGGTTAGGAAGACAAGAAGATTGGCAGTCTGCCTCTGACCCCTAGGAAGGTTATCTGTGAGGGTTTTATCTGATGGAAATCATGCTGTCAAATATATGGCTGGACTGAGAAGGGGAAGAGTGCCGATTGCTGGGTTTCTAGACCATGCAGTTTCATTTAATGGAAATAGCATTGAACCCATTTATGGGGTCAACACCATCAGTTTGTGATGTTTATCTTTGGTTTTAAGCACTGCAGCAGCAAGGAGAAAGTTATTCACATGATACAGAAACCAAAGACAAAGCCTGTCTTCTCCAAATTCATGTTAGATTTTTTTTTTACCTTAAACAAACACTGTATCCCATTGATAAAGCAAGATAGAAATAGATTAGTTTTGGGAAATGAGAGGTCATATTGAAAATTTCTTATGGCTATGTTTTATTAAATGTCTTATGATTCCTATCAGTGGACTAATCAGATGAATGGCGAAGTCATGTGCTATTCAATAATCTCCTTGTTGAGCAATTTTTGTTCTCATCTGCAAGAAGGTGCCTTCAAACAAAAGTCAAGGTCTGACTAGAAACATAAAAATGAGGCAAGCAGCAACATATGCAATTAATTTTGGGGGGATATTTTATTTCAGTGATACTTTATACTTCTCCTGCCAAGTTCTTGAGATGCTTGCACTGTATTTAATATAAGAGCAGCTAAACTTCAGCCTCACACATTTTTGTTCGGACACAGATCTCTAAGATAGGTGAGACATTGTGTCATAGGACATGAAGTAAATTATTCATTTGCAGCATAAAATCATTCATCATGAACTAAGTTACTAGAGGAATAAAACATTCTTATATTGTGATCTTCTGCCTAATAGTGGCCTGCAGAGTTCTGACAAACTGTATGACACTGATTCCTCCTTTTGCTTCCAGCTCCTTTTGCAGATACACAGGATTTTCACTGCATGGAAAACTCACCGTGTTTGCAAAAGCAGCTTTAAGCAGGAGGACAGGATGGACCAATATCCATCATCTATAATTTCAAAGAAAGATAAAGATTGGAGCTGCTGGTTGGATAAAGGCCCTAAAACTCTTTTTGAAGCAGTCTTTTTCCTCATCAGTTACAATTAATATGGGAATATGCTTGGCAGAAAGACATAAGGCAACTTTGAATAGAAAAAGAGGTGGCTTATAAACCAGAGTTTCAGTTTTATAGCATTTGCACAATGACTTTACTTTTATTTAATGTGCATTGTAGAAAAAAATGATCTCTAGTATTTGCACTGTGTTTGGAGAGCTAAATAATGTGTCTAAGGATGCAGATGGACTCTTTTTTCCATAGATTCTCCCTAAGTGAACAAAATCCTACATTAATAGATAAAGTTCCTAAAATTTTTTCATTTAGCAAAATTACTCATATAAATAGGCACCGTTTGATGTATTAGAGATGTCAGAATCTGGCCTTAGGTTTTCAGCAACACAATGGCAGTAATTAAGCTAGAAAATAGATTAACCATTAGCTATTCAGTGGTATCTTGAAGGTAGCCCTGAACATTAGAATCTGCTTTCTTACAAGAGGGACTGGAGAAGATGGGTTTTGCTTTTCACTGGAAGGGCCAGAAACCTATGAAATGTTTGTTTGTTCTGGCCCACTGTACTTTACTGCATCCCTTGCAAGGCCACTGGCATCTGGCAACAAACCCCACAAGTCTGATTGCCTTTGCCCACTGAGATGGTGCTTTATGTTGGGATTTATCTGCCCTAATTTAGGTTCAAAAAAATTAACTGGGAGAATTGAAGATTAGAGTGCCTTTGTAGTCAGGAACTAAGAAGAGATGTCTAATGAATCATACCCCACTTTGAAGTGAACTCAATGAGATCAAGGTGACAAAGCAACAAGATTTCTATTAAAGGGACGGACTCCCTGTCAGAAGGGCAGCTGCCCGCACATTTACCCTAATCTCACAAGCACCTCTGCAGCAGAGAAAGGTATCTATTCATGGGCTTAAAGCAATCAACAGCTGAATTTTCATAGTTTATAAAAATGCACCCCACATAAATTTGTACAGAAATCTACAATTTTCACTAATCACTATCATGTCTGATAAAATGGGAAAAACTAATGGTAAAGTGCTAAAATTCAGATAATTTCTACTATCTTGCCCACAGCATCTGAAATGTGGTGCAAGATAAAAATTGATTAAAACTGCCTAATGCCAATTTTTACAATGGGTTTTACTTCTTGACACTGTCCCTCATGCTGAGAAACAAATACTTTTGGGAACCACCATGCTTTACAGAGAGCCTCTAGTTAAAACTGAGAAGCTGGAAATTGTGGAGAGAATTTAAACTATTTTTTATCTTTCACTTCAAAACACTTTCAGAATATTCACACTTGAATTCAAATTATTGTCTTCATGGATTGAAACTTAAGCAAGCCTTGAGGTGATGTTCACCACTCTAGAATGTGGAAAAGCAGACTGCTGGCAAGATCTGGCTCACAGATCCCACCACAAATCTATACTGAAATAAAAACCCTCACAGCAAGGGACTTATTTATGTTTGCAGAACAGCAATTTCAAGGTAACTTAGCCTTGAAATCACCATGACTATCTTATTTATGCATATGTACTGCTATGCTTAGCAGCCACTAACAGCCTAAAATGCTGAGGCTGTGCTGCGCCTAGCATTAGTGAGCAGTCTGTGTGCTCCTTCTGCAGCAGAATAGTCTTAAAAACTTTACAACTGCAGAGACACTTGCCTACATCTGTGCAAAGACTGCTGTTTCCAAAGGTGAAAATGGAAAGGAAAAGAAAAAAAACCTGTTTTCCCCCGCTGGTATTATCTCCAAAGCATTGGTCCAACTCCTTATGAGATGAGAACCAGCCTTCTAAAAGCAAATCAACGTATTTTTGGTAGCAATGAATAACCCAGCCCACACATACACAGCAGGAGTGATAAGGGAGATGCTGACACAGCTGTGGAAAAGGAGCTGATGTGCTGCTCTGCTTCCCACTGTACTCAGAGCTGCTCCCTGCAGTAAATCTGAAGCTAAGGATGGTCTTCAGAGAAATCCCCAGGCTATGTGGGCATGAAACACAGACAGTAGCACGGAGACCAGCCTTCCAGATACATCCAGATCTGCAGTTCGCAATAGCTGTTTTCATCTGACGCAGTGTGCCAGCCTGCATCTTGCAAGCCTGTATCCACAGTAGCCTTGTGCAAAACACAATTAAGAGTTTCTTTTAAAGCTTTCCTTCTATCAGTTTGTTAAGGAATTTAAAAGATACTCACAAAGAGTCAGCAGAAAAGATAAGGAAACAAAGACAGAAATTGAGGAGAAAGATTTAAAGTTGTATGGCACAGCAGTAGAGGTGATGGCATGCTTCAACAGAACACCGTAACTATTAATTTGGGACATTCAGTGAAATAAAATGGAATTGTTGTGAAGAAATAATAGACAAAGGGAATTTTATCACGTATATCTCCTCTCATACACAATACTAAAAATTCAGTCACTTCAAACTTTGGCACTTCACTGAATCAAATATAAATTAATAGATTTTAAGGACAGTGTATTGTTACAGACATCATAACATCGTAAACCATGAAGTTTAGTCCAATTATTCCTGCCTAACACACATAGCTTCAGGAATATATTGTTTCAAACCCCCTGTCTTAATGTAACAATGTGTGATGCAGAGACTACTTTATCTCTGAATTAATTTTTCTAATGTTTAGTTGTCCTTGTTGTTCAGCATTTCTCTCGTCTCTAAATAAATGCAGTTTCAGCATTTAACTATTAGATCTTATTACAGTTTTGTTTGCCAAATTAAAAAATACAGAAAAATATGTTACAGCTACATTAACTAAATTTGACTATGAAATTAGATGGCACCGGATGTACTAAATTTGCTTTTTCTTCTTGAGTATGATAACGGTAGACCAGGTTAAAGTGCTTGCTCCTACCACAGCCAGAATAAGTCACTCCTCCAATTAAGTCACCATGTATATAAATCCTACTAATAACATATATAAGCTTGACACTGGTTTTATTCAAAACGTTTTTGAGAAAATTATTTCTAGATTGTTAAACAATTTACTAGCCACTGATCCACAGTGTGAAGTCCAAGGAAGAGTACACATATGCTTGGTACTAAGTTCACTGACTGTATGATGTAGGGGGGAAGAGGATATAAGAACTGATACCTGATATCTCTATATACATACACACATAAATACATATTCATATATAGATACTGATTTGAAATATTTTTGATACATTTGGAGCATTTCTTTCAATTCAAGATGTCCTGAATACTAAGCCAACATCTTTCAGCTTAGTCAGAGACCAAAAATTTATTTCTTCACACCCAAAGCTAAACATGACCTACAACCAGAGGTCCTACCAAAAGAGAGTGGATGTTTTGAGACCAGAGATTTTATTTTCCTCCCTCTTCTCATTGCATATTTGTTGTTTTGCAAATGGTGATACATGACCAGCCACAGTCAGGAAAAACCACTTCCATTCTCTCCATATTTACAATCAATTTTACGTCTCTTTCATTTTTAAAACACTTTTTTTCTCACCATCCAGATGCCTTATTCATGATAACTTCTATGCCTGCACCACAATGATCTGACTTCAGTGTGTTGCTTACAGAACTTGCTTCCTATGTACAGCCAGCAGCAGCTAAAGCTCCTTACACAAAAGTCATTAAAACTGAGACAGCAACTCTTTTTATTACCAACCACTGTCTTGACCTTCACAGTGATGCTTTGAATTGGGCAATTCATATGAAATTTAGTATGATGCTGTAAATCTCTCTGTAGTGTGTGATAACTCAGAAAGCATGCTAGTCATTCAGTACTACAACTAGGTGTAATTGCTTCTGCAGCCTGACTAAAAGCTACATCATATGATCCGCCAGCACATGATTAGTAGTGTAATAAATCTCTGAAACAAGGCATGCAAAATACATTCTTTAAGTCCCTGATGCATCTAGAATTTACTATTAAATGCTTTTTCTCATGCTGAAAAGTTTTGCTGGCAGTGTATGTATTTGTTACTATCATCAATCACTAGTGAGCAATAAAAGAAATGTTTTCCCCAATATTTCAACTTTTAAAAAAGAAAACTGAGCATATATGAATTTAACATCATAAACTCTCAAGACTATAATGATGTGCAAAAAGACTGAGTTTATACATGTTTTGCATAAAGCAGCGTTGTTGCATAAGTAGTACCTTGGTGCCAAATTCAGAGCTCAGACATGAGACAGCTAAGTGCAGAAGAAAGGCACGCCCTCCTCTGATAAGAATGTCAAGAATTTTCTCATTTCGCCAGTTTTACTCTGTGCTGTTCCAGACTTGATCACTGAACCCGCAACTCAAGCCACAGGCTGGCACAGCTGCCTAACAGCAGTGCACCTTTATTGCCTACTTAATGAAAGTAACTTCTAAATTTAACTGAGTTTTTAAATGCCATCCTTATGCTGTAATCAATTGTGTTATAGCTCTACTTGGACTCCTACGATCACTAAATGAAAAATGATTACTTACAGCATGTGAAATATGTCATCAAGATAAACTTATTTTGTGGACTGAAACAAAAACTATTAATTTCCAACAAGAGGCTGGCAAAAAAAAAAAAAAAAAAAGGTGGTTTTAATTTGAAGCTGAATATAAAAACGCTGAAGCAAAATGTCAGCTTCTGTGTGGTTTAATTACGTACGCATGTGGGGGTAGCTGGACTTCTTTACTCTCTTCTTGCACAGGGTAAATTATGGTTTTTTTATTGATGTTGGAATAAGGCTAATGAAACCTGAGTAATTATACCTTTAACAACCAAGATTATTGCAAAATAGAAACAGTTCTGTTTTCAAAGCACATCAGAAGTTATTTTCATTGGAATGAAGGAGGGAAAGCAGGAGAGAGAGGAATGACAGGAAGAAGGAAAGTGTTTCAATAAAGTAACTCAGCTATACTTTTGCTTTATTTTTCAAACTATAAAAATAATTTTAATCATATTACTGAATCCCTCATCTATCCCACCAAATCAAACAGATGTAACAGGACATTCTTACTACTCTCCCTCCTGTCACAGAGATCTTTATTCTCCCTCCTGTCACAGAGATCTATTAGTCTAAGGGAGCAAAACTGAACATCGGCAGCTGCAGGGAAACAACTGGGGCATTTGGAGAAAGGTGCCTGTGTCCCTGCATGTGTCCAAGGGCTTGGGAGAAAAATCAGGCAGCACAGCTTCCACTCTGAGACCCCTTGTTTGGGAGTCTGCTGGCTTTAGAGAAACTTCAAAATGTCAATCTGCACTTACAGTTTTCTCTTCTCAATCTGCTCTCCCTCACTGCATAGGTACCGGTGGTTTTCAACTTTTAAATAAGTACAAATGAATTTGGGTCTATAGTTTGCATTGTCTTTGGTTGGGCTATGGGGCAAAGGGTTCTCCTCTGTACTCACCCGCAATATCCCAGAGCTGCAGCCGTACCACTGTCTCTGCATCCCAGTTCAGCACCTTCAAAGCAAAGTCCACCCCGATGGTGGCCCGGTAGTGTGGGGAGAAATTCTGGTGGACATAACGTTTGATGATGCTGGTTTTGCCCACTCCCAGGTCCCCGATCACCAGCAGTTTGTAGAGGTGCTCCTTCTGGTTGTGCTTCTGCATCTTTCCTGTGGCTTCGGCTGTTCCCTGCAAACTGATTGCATGCTCTGCCTGAGGAATCCTGCCAGCCTGAGGGGAAGAGAGGGAGTGAGGAACTGGGGAGGGAAGGAAGGAGAGCAAGGTAGGTGGAGGCTCTCTCCTTTTGTACGGAAGCAGGATCACCAGGTCCAGCAGGCAGCCCTGCTGGGAGATGAAGTAAGTAAGGACTGGGGGAAGGAAGTCTCCCAGAAAGTTTTGTGAGTATGTGTGTAAAGGTCAGCACGAGGTGTGTCTGGGATTAGTCTGGCTGCTAAAGACTCTGCAGGAAAATTCATGCACCAGTCCTGTCCTCTGTTTCGATCCTTGCTGGAAGGAGAGTATTCCTGTTGTGCATTAGTTTTACGCATATTTTTTAAATTACTTTCTTGGTGATAATTTTTCACCCTGTGCTTGTTTCCAGACATCTTTAAGATGCCAGTCCCTGCAAAAGAAGCAGAAATCTTCCTTCAGAGGTTTCCTGCCTTCATCAAAGTGCAAAAGTTAAACTATTGTGACTTTAACTTTAGATGTGATTTGGTTTTAAATCCATGTAAGTCAGTGTGAATGCAGCTTCAGCACTAGACGTGGCAGTTTTAGCAATAAGCAACATCTTTACTTGTTTCCATACTAGGAGGGCTGTATGAATTTAATTATAGTAGATACATATTTTTAAATTTCATTACTATAATTGTGATTGTCTGTCTATACTTATAAGTATGCTCTGATCTGAATGCAGCACACAGTTTATGCTTTGTTTTTTTCATACAACTGGGCTCTAAAATGCAAGAAATCCAGGTTTATCCCATGACTCCGATAATCAGAAGTTATGAAAGCGTAACAGCATTAGAGCATATGAATGCCAGTGCCTCAACAGTCTTCTGTTTTCCAAAACAAGTGACCTCAAACTTGCAAACAACTGAACCCATTTGAGTAACTCTTTCCACTGACATGATTGTCCCTATATTTTAAATGAAGAACACAGCAAATTTTACCTAGGCAGCCTAGTTGAGACATCTACCCATTGCCTAGGGGTGTTTGATTCTTTTAACAGCTTTGATAGCTAATCCTCAGAATTTTAATATTGTGTGCATCTCATGAATGAATGATTTTTATCTTTATTGATGATCTTGATAAAATGAAAACACATTTTACACTTATTGAAATATTATTTGATGGAGTACTTACCCAAATGTGCACTGCGATGGCATTAGAATTTTGTCATCTGTCCAAAAGCTGGATTTTAGTAGACAAAGAATTTGGAACACTCGTATTATGCAATGTTTTATAATCAGTCTTTAAACTCAAATTTTAAANACACACAAAATGGAAATAGGCAATTTGAGGAGAAAAAGTCTTATTTTCCTCGAAACTTTTTAATAAAATGATTTTTGTTTTCAATAAGATAAATTGTATTTTTGAAAACAAGCTGTCATTTATATCTTGTTTGGAGATAAAATGTTATAGGGCTTAGCCTTGTTTGTTAAGGACATTATGAAAGACTACAATTTGAGAAGCAAACCAGTTCAATCTATTAGTAGCTTTGCAAAATTCAACCTTATTATTATGTTACTGCTGTTAGTGTGTGGTCTGTGAACTCTTGCCTTCACAGCACCAGTTTCCTGAGAGAATCCAGTACTCAAGCACTGTTAAGCACTCACCATTCCCCTCTAAGGCTGAAGATTTCCCATTTTAGAGCTTAAACAAAGAACAGGCTGAAAGAGTTTAGCCATTTAGGAAACTGCATAATCGCTGTTTTGGTTGAGGTTTAAATTACATCTGATCTTTTATCCTTTTTTGATGATGGCCAATGTTCAGAGAAGAGTGTGGGAGGTCACTGAAAGCAGGTATTAGGTAACTGAGGGTCTTAGGCTATTAGTAAATGTAGTTAGAGATTGGCCTACACCCAGAAACATGAGGCTTTACCTCTCTTCCAAAGTTGTTGCTAGCATTAGCTGTAATAGCTCTGGATAATCGTGTTACTTGTTTAAGTCTCCAATTCTTCTCTGAACGTGGTTAAATTCTTGGCCCCAGCAGCATCCTGGTACAATGGGCTCCTCATAGGCTTAATCAAGGTCACCCTGGGTTGGCAGTAGGGCTACCAGTGGGATGCTCAGTGAGGTATTCAAATGTGGGATGAGCAGTTCATTGAGCAGAGAGTTCATTGCAGTTAGAGGGATGATTTGCTGAGCTAAAGTGAAGTATGGACTGAAACACCTTGACAAGTGAAAATTGTACCCAGATCTCCTAACTCCACAGTGAGCTGGCTGTTATAGACACTGCCTGCTGAAATGCTCCTGAAGTGTGGGAAGGCCCTCAGCCCTGCCTTCCTCCACCTTTTTGGAACTATGTGCCTGTACTGGTTTGGTTTCCTTGTCATCTGAAGGCACTGGAGCAGGGAGGTGTTGATGTATTACTACTCTGCAGCCCTGGTGCAGCACTGTTGTGGGAGAAGGCAAATAATTTGGGTTCATAATGACCTAAGCAAGCACTGCAAGACTTGTTTGATGATGTCAGCTGATCCCTTCATGAACTCTACCAGGCTACTGCAACTCAATGATCTGCATGCAGAGGTGTCCCGGGAAGCGCTCATAGCCTGGAGCTGATGCAATGAAATCTGCCTTAGCTGAGACCACACTTAAGGACAGCTAATATAAACCATACTACCTTGCATTTGCCACCCACAGGTAGGTAGTTAGCAGGGCTCAGCTGACACTGAGTAACTTGTTAGGCTGGGAGAACCAGATGCTGCCTCTGAACACTTATTGTACTGCTTCAGGTCCTTCAGCAATGTCCAGGCAATAAGAGCATGTAAACATGCCACCAATTTGGTTGATGTTTCTGTGTTTATGTTTTGGTTGTCTGTGTTATTTCCAGTAGACATACACTTTATTAAATCGTTATTAAAAATAATTGAAATTCCGTGTGATATTATGTATATCTATGCTGTTTTATTTTTGTATTTCCTGCTTATCCACTATGCTGTTTGCCACAGTAGTGTCATCCAATGCTCTGCTATCTACATTTTAATACCTATACTAATATTAATAGTCTATTAGCATTTTATTTTAATTGGCAGGAATTGATATGAATTCTACATATCTCAATTGTAAATAACAACATTTTTAAAAAATTACATCAAATTAAGGCATTACAGACTTTGTTGACCTCTGCATAAAAATGAAACTCATTTTACAGTGCTAATTTTCAGGAATTCCTCACTATTTTGCTGTCATTCATAGACATTTTTGAGAGCAATGATAAAACTGAAGATGCAATTACATTGACAGGTATCAAGGACAGCATAACTGCATCCTGGATTTTATCACTCCCCTTTAGGTGGCATATAGCACAGAAAAGAATATCAACCCTGAGCACCAGAGGTGTTATCAACATACCTTTTATAAATGACAATGTTATCTGACATATTGAAACTACAAGGCAACACTTTTTGTCAAAGGAAACACATTCAGATTATTAGAAATATATGTACTAAAAAGACTGCCATCTAATTACCTACAGTTTTCACACCACAGCTATTACTGTTATCCCTGGTAGCTTTGGATGCTTTCAAAGGATTGGCCTTAATATGATCTTAATATGATATAAATGACACTATAATCCAGATACATGTTAATACATATCTGTGTGTGTGTACACACACACACACACACACATACACATATATATATACAAGCCAATGTGATAGATTAAAAGGTTACTTTATGTCCTACTTTTAAAAAAATACATTGACATTCTACAGAGTTTTTCACCCAACTTCTGTATTAATCTTGGGGTATGGAATAAATACTGGGTTGTTAGCTACACAGAAGACTGCTCATCTTTTATTAATATATTGTCTTCCTCATTTCAGTCATAGCATATTCAACTACTTCATTATGGGAATGGTCAATCATGACAAGAATAATGTCTCACAAACAAAGAGATTGTTTTAACAAAATGGTATGTTTTCCCCAATTTTATTTTTAGACCAGAAACACATAATTAATTTGGATTTATCCTTCTTCCATTCCAGCAATTTTAGGTATTAAGACATAAAAATTGCTATTGACTCCTCAAACATACCCATAGTGAAATGGTTATGGACTTACCAAACATAGCTAGAGCTCTCCTTTGATCAAAGTATGATCTTCTTAACTTATAATTAACTCAGCAGAAAATACACTTTATCAGGAAAAATCCCTCAAGGAATATCTAAACAAATGTTTATGCAAACCAATAGAAGTACCAGGCAGCTTTTACAGTCAGATGGCAAGTTACTGCTCTGAAATTATTTATAACCCCTGCACTCAATTATTCTCACTCTTTAAAAGTTCAGTCTACACCCTGGCTGAAATCACTCTATCAATAACAGCAATACGGATTAATGCAATGCCTCTTGGGAATTATGTTGCAGCTGTTCTATAAAGCAAAGTCTGGATGGCAGGAATAGCCCATGGCAGTGTCAGTTTTATCTCAGGAACTACACTTCTTGAAAACATCTAAAACCTTACGATTAGAGCCCTACTCATAGAATCGCAGAATCATAGAAACACAGAATCACTGAATGGTTTGGGTTAGAACAGTACCTTAAAGACCACCTAGTTTCAACCGCCCTCCCCAGAGCAGGGACATCTTCCACCTGACCAGGTTGCTTAGGGCCCCATCTAACCCAACCTTGAACAGTTCCAGGGATGGGGCATCCACAGCTTCCTTGGGCAATCTGTTGCAGTGTCTTACCACTCCCACAGTGAAGAATTTTTTCCTAATATCTAATCTAAACCTACTTGTTTTTCAGTTTGAATCTATTTTCAGTTTGAATCCTGTCACTACATGCTCTTGTTAATACTGTTACCCATCTTTCCTGTAAGTTCTTTTCAGGTACTGGCAGCACAAATTTTGTCACCACAAAGCCTTCTCTTTTCCAAGCTGAACAGTCCCAATTCTCTGAGGTATTCCTCATAGGAGAGGTGCTACATCTCTCTGACCAACCTGGTGGCCCTCCTCTGGACTCACTCCAACAGGTCAATGTCCTTCTGTCAGGACTTAAAGAATGCACTTAACTGTCTCAAAACACTTTCAAAGAAGGAAGTTCCCATAAGATAAGCCACTACACAGGAACTTAAGATACGTGCAGATGGCAACAACAGGAAGACACCAGGCATAATAAGGCAGATCTGGGTAACCTATCTGGACAAAAAATTCCCACTATGCCAAACTACAAAAGAAGGAGAGTGTTAATTTCAGGCCTAAATGGAGGTGAGGGTTTGGAATTAGCACACCAGACAAAAACTCCACTATGCAGGCAGTAGGACAGAAAACAACTGTTTACACCCATGCCAGCCCAAGTTGCAGGAATGACATCTGTGCCCTGTGGATACCCAGGACTTGGCCTGTGTAAAAGTCATATCTCCAGAAGAACACTCTGGGACCCCCACCACTGAGAAGACCAGAAGAAGAGGACCAGAGAGATGCTGTCGGAATCCACATGGTGGTGACGTCTTTATCTTTTTCCTTAAATTGTCTCTCTCTCACTGTCTTTCATAATCAACTCTCTCTCTCTCTCTCTTCCTATTTCTTTCCATCTTTCTGCCTCACATTTACTGTTAAATAAAGTCTGTCCTATTGACTTTGGCCTATGGTCTCATTTGCACCTTAATTCAGGCAGAGGCATCTCTTAATAATCAGATCGTAACACCTTCCTGTGTTTGGGATCCTAGAGCTGGATGCAGTTCTCCAGATGGAGTCTAACAAGAGCAGAGTAGAGGGACAGAATCACCTCCCTTGACCTGCTGGCCATGTTGCTTTTCATGCAGCCCAGGACACATTTCACTTTCTGGACTGCAAGACCACATTGCTAGCTCATGCCCAACCTTTGACCTACCAGCACCAAGTCCTTCTCAGCAGGGCTGCTGTCAACCTGTGCATCCCCCAGCCTGTGTTGATACTGAGCATTGCCCCAACCCAAGTGCAGCACCTTGCACTTGGTCTTCTTAAACCATATAAGATTCCCATGCACCCACTTCTCAAGTCTGTCTAGGTCCCTTGGGATGTCATCTTGTCCTTCAGGTATATCAAGGGTCTTAAACAGACATGAGTTACTGGTTGAGGGTGCAATTTTGCCCCCTATGGTAATGGATCTATTGCTAGGGTTAGAGATCTCACAAGGCCAGACCTCAAGGCAAGATAGGATTCAGGACAGAGAAAAAGGGAAAACACAGGAAAAGAGATTCCAAACAGCCCATGGGTGCATGAAACATTGTATTAAAAGAGTGAGAGTTTGTGGCTCTCTCACAATTACAAACTCTTAGTGTGATAAAGGGACCCAGTTAGGCTACTTACTGCACATTCCAACATACCTTCCATATCCATCAGCCCTGTGTGAGTACAGTCAGTGCTCAGATGCAAACACATGTTTTTATTCCATCAGACTCAAAAATTAATAATAATTTGATGTGATTCCCTCTCTCAAGGATGGAGGGGGTTTTATACATGGATCCACACTGCCTGATAAAGTCCAAGTTAAGGTCTATCCTTTGGAGCCTGCAGTAAAATTTTAGATGGGTTTCAGTGCATTTTACATCAAGTGTGGTTGAACAGTCACCTGGGAATACATGAACACAGTGCAACTCAAAAAGCAATAAGGAGAATGACCAGAATGTCTGCCAAGGCTAAAATCTAATAACAGGGGGTCAGTTATACTCTGGAAACAGTAAAATGGCTTGTCCCTGAGGCCAGACAGCAGGGAAAGCATCATACTGCACAGATTTAGTCTGAAATATGCCAGTTTCAAAGGAACACAGTTGCATCTCAGATTCAATAAGCGCAGTATAAGAGCACTCAGTGAGGCTCCAGATGGAAGCGTCACACCCATTGCATGAATGCTACTATGGAGCTATCGACAAAAGCCTGGACCATAGTGACAGTGCAGCAGTTTTAACCCTGTTCAGGTACTGAAAATTATTTGTGTGGTTGGGACTCAGTTACAGTGCTACACAAAGGCAGGTCTAGGTCAAGATAGAATGTTACTGATAATCAGTAATCTGTAACAAGCCCATACCATCAGGGTCCATATGGAACCCTCACACCAGGAGCTTAGAGACAATTCTATCCTCTCCTCCACAGAGAAAATCATCTTCAAGAACAGGACTGAATCACAATAGCAAAACTTTTCTCCAGTTCATGTAGATTTAATTCTGATTCTTGGAGACTATCAATCTTTAATGGTGCTCACCCAGAAACACCTACTTCATATGCAGAAATATTTGTAAGAGTAGATCCTAAATTAATAAACTTTGGCTTAAATCATTTCCCTTGAAACTGAAAATTTAAACCATGGAAAAAAACAAAAGATGCTGTCTTTACCTGACAAAATTTCATAAGCAGTATAATTTGTAATTTGTATTCATTGTAATTTAAAACATCACAGAACCACTGAGGTGGGAAAGTACTTCCGGAGATCAGAGTCCAACACCCTGCTCACCCACCTGAACTGTCCCAGCTCTCTTGGCCTCTCTAGATTGCTCCAAGCTCTAAATCATCTTTGCGTTCTTTTGCTGGACTCAGTTCTCCCTATCTCTTGTACTGGGGAGTCCAGTATTGAACACAGCACTCCAGCCGTATCTCATCAGTGGTAATTAGAGATGAAAGATCACCTCCCTCAACCTGTTGGGGATGCTCTGCCTAACACAGTTCAGGAGAATGTTTGTCTTCTTTGCTATAAGGCTCAGGTTCAACTTTCATCGCAACCCGCAGGCCCTTTTCTGCAAAGGTCTTTTCAGCTGGCTGGCCCCAATGTGCACTGGTGCTTGAGGTTATGCCTCTCCAGCTACAGGATTTGACACTTTCCCTTGTGAAACTTTGTGAGAGTCATCTCTGCTCAGTTCGCCAACCTGTCAATTGCAGTGGATAATCAGGATGACTGAAGTTTCCCATGAGGACCTAAAGTTTCTTCCAGATGTGTGGGATTGCCTTAATATGTAATAATATTTCTAATACCAGTGGAAAAAAAGACATTCAGGAATAGAATATGTTTAAGGAGCAGGTCCATCCAAGTTATTTTGGTCACTGTGGATGAGGAGTTTTACTGTAGCTGCCCATTATATGAGTTGAAGACACACCCACCATCTTCTTGCATTGCAGGTCCATATCCCTTTTCTCTTGCCCACAGCAACTTTTCAAGCTTTCCCCACTCTCAGCAGCCTTCACGTAGACTCCTTGTGATACCAAGAGAAGGCCTACTCTTGCTTTCCTCTGAGGGCTCGCAATACCTGATGTTTTTTGGTCTTTAGATTAGTTTTCCTTCATCCTCCAGGCTCTTCTTTTGCTGCTACCCTTCCCAAAGGAACCACTTGACCCCAAAAAAGCAGCCAAGAGACCACCTTTTTTTCCTGATGCCCAGAGACAAGTCTTTGAAAAGGAAGAGAAAATAAAAGTGCTTATAAAGACATGCTGGGCTTGGGTTCTTTTCACCTTTTATTGCTTGTAATTCAGCCTGCTATCAGAGGAGCGCTTCAGGGCTCAATGAGAAAGGCTCCTGCATACTGAATGCTGCTCCGACCCTGGATGGTGGCCAGGCCTGGTCCTGGAAGCCTTATCTCAACAGGCAAGACAAACAAAAAATAGAGATAAGAAGGATAAGCAACACTGCATGGATCTCAGTCCATCTGGTGAAGGGTTTCTAGACTGTGATATTTGTCAGTGTTCTCAACTGTAAGAAGAGAGAAAAAAAAGTGCTTTCTGTTTGTGTATGCGTACATACACACAATATATTGCTTCCATATGTATAAAAGGAATGGCAGAGCATATTACCAAGCAGCTGAAAATTCTCATTTTTCTCAAATCTTCCCTCTTCGTAGCTTTCTCGTGAACACATTACAAAACAAGAAAAAATCCCAATGTAAATCAGAAATACCAGGACTGTTTAGCTTTTTTCACATTTTTTTGACCACTTTTATTCTGGTTTTAGCACTATTCAAGTGAACGAAAAAATCCCTGCCCATTCTGGAAGACATTTTAGCAGTGAGACAGCTGCCTTTCAATTGGGAACCAGCCTCTCAGCAACGATTTTTTTCACCTGATCCATAACCCCAGTAAGAGGGCCATCACCTCTCCTGGCAGAGCCAGCATTTTTTTTCTTTGTGGAAGTGGGATTGCAGGCAAGGGTGTAAACAAATTAGAGGGTAAACAAGAGTTTTGCCATACATGATTGTTCATGGGTTCAAAACACCACACAAATTAACACTGAGGAAAGAAACTGTACTTGGAGACCTGTAGCTGAACTCTTAAGCCAGAGATTTTGTAGTAATTAACATTGCTTCTCTCTAGCAGCAGTGCAGCAAAACTCAATGCAACACCTATAGGAGGGGAAAGTAATTCTATTTTAAAATGTACAGCAACACTCTGACACTCACCTTCTTACAAGTGCCATGCTCTATGTTAAAATACCCTGCTTACCTATACCCACATATATCCCAATGCTTTGGCCAGGTTTTCTTGCAACAGTGGAAAGGAAAAGGGACTCCAGTAACCCAGACCCCATTATCTCCTCATCCCTAGGTTAACCTTCAGGTGCTGGTTTTGGATAAGTCTTGTGCTGCTTCATGTTTGAAAATGGTTGTGATCTTGGCTCTCCATTCTGTTCCACTTCCATGAAGCATTAGGCTTTGCTTATTAAAGTATCTAGTCTTTTTACCTGGAAACTACTGAAAAGGATTTGTCCATTTCTTCTTACCACCATCTCTTATTGTCAAAGGTAGGTGATATGTCCTTTTATCTTTTTTATTTATGTATTGATCAATGGCTCTATGTCCAGGTGGATGCTGGTGACGAATGGTATCCCTTAAGGCTCTGTCTTGGGACTGCTGCTCTTCAATATCTTTATCAATGACCATCAATGACAGTTGGGATCAAGTGTTCCCTCAGCAAATTTGCAGATGACATGAAGTTGTGAGCAGTGCACTTGACACAACAGGAGCAATGGATGCCATGCAGAGGGACCTGGACAAACTTTCGTAGTGGGCCCACAAGAATCTCATGAAGTTCAAATCAAAGTGCAAGGTGCTGCACCTGGGTCAGGGTTACCACAGACACGAGTACAGACTGGGAGAAGAACTCATCGAGAGCAGCCCTGTGGAGAAGGACTTGAGGGTGCTCACGTATGAAAACCTGGATATAACATGGCAACACACACTTACAGTCCAGAAAGACACCTGTATCCTGAGCTACATCAAAACCAGTATGACCAGCAGGTTGAGGCAGGGGATTTCCCCCCTGTACTCTGCTCTTCTGTGACCCCATACGGAGCATTGTGTCCAGGGCTGGAGTCCTCAACACAGGAAAGATGTGGACCTGTTTAAGTGAGCCCAGAGGAGGCCACAAAGATGATCAGGGGTTTGGAGTACCTCTCCTCTGAAGACAGTCTGAAAGAAAGCTTTGTGGAGACTGTATCGCAGCTCCCCAGTACTTAAGTGGGGCTTATTAAAAAAGAGGAAGAGTGACTTTTTACACGGGTAGACAGCGATAGAACAAAGGGGAACAGTTTTAAATTAGGAGAAACTTAGATTAAATATTAGGGAGAAATTCTTTACTGTGAGGGTGGTGAGGCACTGAAACAGGTTGCCCAGAGAAGCTGTGGATGCCCTATCCCTGGAAGTGTCCAATGCCACGTTGGATCAGGTCCTGAGCAACCTGCTCTAGTGGGTGATAGACATGCATATGTGAGGAGGGAGTTGGACCTTTAAGGTCCCTTCCAACCTAAATCATTGAATGATTTTCTTTTTCCTTTAGGTTATGTGTTCTTTTAGGATGTCCCTTGGTCTAGATTACCCTTTGTTACCTGTTCTAGGTGTCTGGATGTACTTCATGCAGATGTGCTGGGAACTTAACAGGCTGTCAAACCAGGTGCCAGCAGCGCTTGCCTTTCCTATAGCTCATCTCCTGCTATTCTTCCTTTGTCTTCCACACCCTGATGGTCCCATTCATTTTCCATTTAGAGAAGTTTTAATGCTGCTATTACAAACCTCCACAATCCTAAAGGATAAGATAGAGCTTGAGTTCCGGTTTGCCAGCCTCTTTAATTAAAAATGTTACAGCTTAAAAATCAGCCCCCAGCAATCAGAAAGATGCAATCACCCTATTTCTATTTTTCCTCAAGGCAGCAGGCACAGAAAATAGAAACGTTCTGTGAAAAGACACATTGCATTGCTTATATTTTATCATCCCACTGCTGAGTTTTATGTATTTGATTTGGCCTTTCAGTCCATTTCTTGATTTTCCCCCTTGACAGCTGGATGCAGTTTCCTGAAGTTATTTTCCTGCTGAAATTTAAACCTGTGCATATAATCCCAAGGTTAATAGAGGGCTTCAGAAAAGGAGGGAGAAATGTGAGTGACAAAACTTACAGCCTCAGCAGCTTTATTAATATATCAGATTTAGAAGGAAATCTTCATGCAAAGCAAAGTATAGTAGGACTTCAGACTTAGTCACCCAAATGTCAAGCTTTTGGAGTATTCCTGTTTATGCCTAAACACCTACGTGGTGAAGTGAGAAGGTCCCAGAATAGGATCAGGATTTTAAGTGGGCTCAAGATGTTCCTGAACTGTGATGCAGAAATAGGTCTGAGGGCAAGAAGTGGCACAGTCAGACAAAGAGCAGAGTAGTGAGTCAAAAGTCAGGAGAGAGTTGGTTTGGGTTTCCCCATTTCTAGGTGAACTCCCGGAGGTTATGGCTGGCCTGCTTTCAGGAAGATTTGTCTTCTGAGATACTCGGTTTCCTTCAGTCATCAATGCTAATGAGAAGAAAAACCTTAGGGAATCCCATGTACAATCCAAACCAAAAATCCTATTTATTGTGGCTAAACACTAAACAGAACAATAGAAGAGGTCATAATTTTATATTATATTACTGTTACAAGTGTTAAATAATAGAAAAGGTAATTAAATGAAGTTTTAAAAAATCCACATGCTCTATGTATTATGTTTCCTTTGTTAAATACAATCATAAGGATTCTGTCTGGTTACTTAACGTTTTTAAAAAAATTTACCATCTTACATGAAGGGCATCATAGGTTGGAACTGCTGGACATTTAAAAATGTACAGAGTTCTTCAAGATTCTGAAATTCTCCTAGGGCAAAGACATCCCTTTCAGTATCTTTGGTAATTATGACTGTACTTAAATTTATCAACTGTCATATTGCTAGTCATATCAGTTCTTCTACAGAGCCCTTAAAAATATTCTCTATTTAATGGGGTAAGTCAGAGGTCCCAAGGATCACTTCAAGCATAAACATGCATATATATATATATTAAAGTGCAAATAGCAAAATGTGCTTGGAGAGGAGTAAGTTAAACTAGCAGCCTAGTGAAATGTTATCGTGAAAGAGAGTTTAATTTAGCTTGTGCACCTCATGCTAAATAGCATCTGCTAGATCAAGCCAGCTGATCCAGATGAAACAATTAGGAATAATTAGCAGAAGTACATGTCAGTGCCTTTCCTATTACAGATATAGAAAAATCCTACATACACGCATGCCTGTTTCTCCCTAGCCTGTACAAAAATGCTTTAACCTCTCCTCCTCTTGCCCCACCCATCATTCAGAGGGAACTGATAAAACCTGATGCTCTGTTAATATCCTGCACCTGACCACCTCCTCAAGTTGCAGGTTATTAATAACTTTCTAGTTGCCATTAAATGCTTCTTATTCTTTGGGAAACATAAACATACAGATACACATGCTCACACACTGCTCCAGTCTACAGCACATCCAGAAGCCATAGCAACCAGCAGCCACTCTGCCTTGTGCTTGAGCTGCACTCCCCAACACTTTCCCCTCAGCACATAAGATACTCTGGCTCTCAGTCAAACAAGGTGTGAGACATTTCACTTAAAAGTCGCTTTTCAGAAGGAGTAGTCAAGTATATTGCATTATTTCATGCTGTAGCCAAAGTTCCCACCTTTTCCTTGTTTATGACACAGTACACATATCATTCAGGATATGGAAAGGAGTTGTATTTTGTTTAAAATATGCTTAGGCTTACCCTCAAAATTTCAATTCAAGGTTCAATCGAGATCAACTTTTTAAAAAATATCTTGATATGTTCAAATGTATAAGGGACTGCAGTGGGGTAAACCAGAGCTAGCCATGAAATGGTCTGGGTACAAATGTTCACACCCACAGGCTTTTGGACCTCACTAATACACTTTGTTTTACAATTCAAGTGCTGCATTGCTCTCATGGTGCAAATGAGGGCATTAGTAAAGGTGTGCTGTGAGACACACAGGGAGGACAGACACTTCCAGCACAGTGGCTCAGGCCACCTGCGACCTGAATCCCCCACAGCTGTCCCTGCCCTACCCCTTCAATGCCCTGGAGCTCCCACAGTCACAGGCAGACCCGGGCACAGACTCCTTCCAAACCCTCCCTCCTCACCCACTGCTGTATCACATCCCTGAGAGGCTCCTGGTGTTACACGATGCTCTTCACCACGTTCTGGAGACCACACCACTTCCTATGTTATTTCAACCCAAAGTAAGACAGTTCCAGTGACATCAGGCAGCTCTGTCCCTGCAGGTTGTCTAGTTAAGTAAGTCCAGTCCATTGAGATGAAAGCAAAATCAGTGATGGCTTTGATGTTTTAATGGGGTATTTAACATGTCAGAAATGTCCTTTCTGAAGAAATTAATGATTTGATGGGGGGAAAAAAACCCCCACACTATGATCTTTTTCCTTAAAGGGAAGAATGAAAAACTTGGTAAAATAAGCTTTTTTGTAGACTGAAACCACGGAAAATTCCTTCCCTAGCCCATCTTCCTTTTTGTCTTTCAAAATAAATTAAAAGACCCCCACAGCATTTGTCCCTTTTAAAATATAAAAATTGAGGAAAAAATGTTTTTCAAAATTCACCATTTGACTTCACTGTGAGTGTTCTGTTAATACCTACAGCCCTGTTTAAATCACACCTCGATCAAAGTATTTAAGCAATATAGCTTAATATTTTCAGAGGTCATAGGAAGCCTGATGTTAGCAGAACCTTTAAAAGTGGCCCAGTGTTCTTACCTTCATTTTACAAACTAATTTTAAGCCTCCAGCAATGAACAGTGAAGCAACAGATAAAGTGTAGGTCATTAAAACAAACAAAAAACCAAAAACGCAGCTATTAGACTATAATATTCTCCTCATCTTGCCATTTTAGTAAACTTCATCAGTGCACACTGTTTTTTCCTGTCTTCCCAAGACCCCTGGATTAGCACAACTCTCAAATTACTCAGTCCTAATTTCATAACTTTGAACAAACCTAGGAAAAAATCTCTGGTGTTGCTTTTTAAGAATTTTATGCTGCAAAGTTAGTCTGACAACTCTGAAAATTAAACATCACCTATGTTTCCAGTTCTCAGGTCACAGAGCAGGAAGGAGTCATGATGATCCAGCCACAAATTCTTCATAAGCCAATTGCAGGATTCCCTGAGCAATTCTGGTGTCAGGGGCAGTGCTCAAGCTGCAAAATCACTCCACTCCAGTGATGGAGACCTCACCACAGTCCTTGATAGTTTTTAGGGATTCATTATGATAATTTTTAAACAGCTATAGCTTATTTATCCTCTGTTTGTATTAATTTTCAAAACATCAACTTTTAATATGTCTGTCAGGCTGAAAATCAGCTGTTTTCCCTGTAAGTATTTATCAGCCATGACATTATCTATTAACCTTCCACGATAAGTTAAATATATTTGGCCCCTACTTCTTTACTGCAAGATATATTTGCCAACTCTGCAATTATTCTCCTGAGCAATGGCATGTTTCCCATTTTTAAGCTACTTCGCCTAACACATCATTTACAGGTAGAAGCCATATAAACAAATTGTAGCCTCTTAAAAAAATAGGGAAGTTTCAGAAAACCAAATCTTCAATTTGTGTGCAGTAGTTTATTTCCAGCCTTCTGTATACCTAAGCCAAGCTTAGCCCCACTGCTCAGCTTCTGAGAAGCTGGAAGGGTACCAGTGGGTGAAGTGTGTCACAGCCTGCACCATCACAAAGTGGAGTGTGGTACCTCCTCACTTGTAAGGTTTACCAGCTCCTGCAATTGCATCCCTTTTGGCCTGTGGAAAGGAAATGGACTTCAGACTGTGGTCCTTGAATGTACTTTCTGTACTTGACCCACAATCCCTAAAAAAGTTGAGAATCCAAAGTATGTCATGCTGGCCACATACCAGCTCCATCAGGCTGGCTGACATTCCTCTGAGCAACTCTGGCATACAGAAAACAGGGATGTTCCCATATTGCAGTCAGCCAGAGGCAAAAAAGGCATGCCTGACGACAGTCACCAGGGACAGTGACAATGACAGACCACTCTGAGAACACTCTTATCTTCACAGTAATGCTGGTGCAGCTGCCACACACAAGCAGTGACATATAGAGGTTGGAATTGCTAAGAAAATGACACACAGTATTATTCAAAACACACAGTGAACATGATCTAAGGCAGGGTGAATAGCAAATGTTTTAACATTTGTGGTGCAAATAGATATCACCAAAGTTTTATGACAATGAGTTGATTTCCTAATGGGTGAAAGATAGTAAAAAAACCCCATGAAGCTATCCTTCCCTTGCCCCTGAAACTGAGCAAACTAAAGTCCAGGAGTTCTTGTAAAATTCTGCTACTGAAGGGAGTTTTTCCATGTAAATTAAATGCAATGTTTTCATTACAGACAATTTTTCCTTTTCTGTATTTTATAAATGTCCCTACACCTAAAAAAACCCCAGTATATTTTGCATAGAAATACTTCGGTCACATTTTAACAGGTTACTAAAGAAGTCATCTTCTACTCATGAAACAGGCATTCACCTGTATGTCACTGTGGTTTACTCAGGTGGAGAACAGCAAAGACCAGTGCTGCATTAACCAAGTACCATGTTGCAGATCAAAAATGCTTAATTCCAAGTGTTGCAATTCCCTCCCTCAACTCTATTTTTCTACCTTGCATATTTGAAAGAAATAGGGCAACAGATTAACAGAAAGGTCTTAAACAGGATTACTGGGGAAATACCAAATTTACTCAATGAATTGTCCCATATCCACAGCCCAGACTACTGGTCTCCTGGACAACTTGCTCAATGCTGTTGTGATAGCTTCAACTGTAAGATTAGTAGTTCCCTCTCATCCTCCTTTCCCATCAGCTTAGATCCTGCTAAAGCAAAAAGTTCTTGACAGGAAGCTCAAAACTTACAGAGACAGGTCACCAAAGAAGCAACTTCTTCCACAAGTACAAACTCCCATAGGAGTGCAGTGGTTTTTATTGAATTCTGAAATGATCAATTGTAAAGCACAGCCATAAAATCCAGAACTGGAACATTTAATAACAGCCTGAAATGTAGAATTGATTTTTATTGTCATAAGGGTTTGACATGCAGTTTTTACAGGACATTTAAAGCTTTAAAATTTCCTTTTAATCAGTGTAATTGCCCAGTCCCTCCCCAATACACACTTGTTTTAAATTGCAGTGACTTCCTGATTTCTGAGAAGTAAGGCACTACAGTGTCCTTTCAAAGTAGTTACAGATTACCATAGCAGACACTTCCCTCTGAGATCTGAAGGTCAAGATTATCCTCAGAAAAAAATGCAACTCGTAACTGAAGATGTATAGCCAGTGACAAATAACTAATCACCACTGCTATCAAAACAGCCATTCTAGATCATCTACCTTCAGACTCGAGAGGAAGCATTCAGTGCACAGAGCAGAATTAAAACTGTTCATCCTTTCACATAGGGAAACTGCTCTTATTTTGGAAAAAATCATTAAAGCTGCCCTGTTCAAGCTAGGGGACAGACTTTAACCAGAGTCTTCAACTGGTATGTTCTTATGGCTCAGGACAAGGCACTGGATGAAGACCTCTACATTTATAATTTTGGAATAGGAGTTGCAGCCACTGCAATGCTTTCAATTGCACATTCATCAGTGCCACGGCGGATTCTGAAGTAACCATCTTCTCCCCATGAGGTGCCCCAGCTGTTCTTCACAATCCAGAATTTCTCACCACTTTCTGGGTCTGTACCATAGCCCACCAGCAAAACAGCATGATTGGTCAATTCAAAAGGATTTAAGTCATCCTGCAGCCCAGTGTGATGGTAGATCCCCTCTTTATAAAGCATGAAATCATTATAAACCTCAAAGGCAACTGCCATTGGCCCATGCTCAACAAGCTCAAGTTTCATCAGGGCTTCATTGCAGCCTCCATAGAAACCACCAACATAATGGTACTTAGAAGTGTAGTAGTGGTAACAGCTGCGCTTGAAAAGGCATGGAGAATCTTGGGCTGTGTAAGGGAAGCAGTCCTCTTCCACCACACCAAAGTCTTGGACATACTTTCCAGCAATGAGATACGGGAAGCCACCATCACAACCTAAACAAAAAAAATATGTGCTTATACCCTTGGAGAGTAATTTGAGGTGGGAGCCTCTCCTATTTATATCTTTTGGAACACTTTTAGATACAGTATAGAACACACATTGCAGAGACCCAGACAATCCTAATATTCTAGTTAGCTACAGCTAGCTTTCTGTAAGACACAAAGTAAAATTCCCATCTGTGGGAACTATACTGGGAACACTAATACATGGACTCCCTTCTCACCCAATTGCTCCTGACAGTCCCCATCAGGAAGAACAAGTAATTACATGCAGTACAAAGACATGCTTAACAAGCATACAGTTCTCTAGAAAGCCTGAGTCATTGCTTTTGCTCATCTCCCCCTCCCTCTAAATCTGCTACTGGGAGAATATTTAGTTCCATTTTTTTCTAGATATGCATTGCAATTTAGTTACATTTTGAGCCCTACTCCTTACATAGTCCCTGTATCTCAGGTAGATCTACTAAAATCCAGTACCATCCTGAGCATGAGGCCACCTACTCCTAATTCAATCCCATCACTCCAGTGAGGTGGACTGGTAACTCTGGAATTTGTTCCCGCAATCTTTATGAAAAAAATTAATTATGTGTGATAGGGAAGGCATAGAAGTTTTCAATATATAGTCTCCTTCTGCAGCATTATAATTACTTGAAATTTATCTTTGTATATACCAGCATACTTACCCTGGGAATACTGGCTGCAAGACACAACCTGCTGGGGACTGAAAATCGGTTTCTGAGTATTGTTTGTGAGGATACGTATTCTTGCTTCCAGCATGCCCATGGAGGAAAATGCGTAGCAGCTGCCACACGAGCCTAAGCAGGGGAGAAAAAGGAAAAACAAAGAGCAGTCAGTAACATAAACAAGGCTCGTCACTTACAATCAGGTACAATTAATTCCTAGAGTCCGCTGAGTCAAAACCTACCAGATGTGATTAGAAGCTGAACACTGATGGAACAAAAACTTTAAATCTACATTTAGCTTTTGAGTACACAATTCAACAACTGCTTCTAACTTCTGAGGGAACACTGAAGTTATTCAAGAATAAGAAACAATATACTGCTCTTCAGTGTTTTTCAGTAGTACCATTTAAGAGCTATCCTGTTATGCTGTTCTTTCAGAATGAACCTACAGGGATAGCATTAGCAGGGCTGAGAAGGCTCATTCTACTTCTTCCGACTATAACCCTTTATGGAGCATGTATACTAAGGGGCAACAGAATTATTTGAAGTGAATGCTGACAATATTGTTCTTGTTTCAATCTACCAATGGATTTAGTCCTGTCATTTCCAGCTGAAAAAATATTCTACCTGTCCAGCTACCCCTAAAATAAATGACTTTTGAGAGACTAGTGGTATAAACAGCAAGTTTGATATAGTGGATTCATCCCAGCTCCCCAAGGGCATGTAATTGCACACTGTTTTTTCACAGGCACCTTAATTTCCCTTTAGTTTCCTGGCAGAGAGTTAAGTCTCCTTACTTTTTCATCAAATATTAGTATTGCTTCTACCTTTAGGCCTCTTCACTCCCTAGGACCTTCCTTTCACATATTAAAAACCTTTGGAAAAATAATGACAAGCATCACAGGGAAGAGCAATTACTTGGATGGGGTCCTATTTTATCTACTGATTGTCACCAAGGTGTATGATTTCCTTTTGTTTCCTGACAGTGGGAAAGTCAAATATTGCAGAGCTATGAAAATGAGGGAGGCTTGAGGAACAAAACAAAATACTTTCTCTTGAACCGTGTAGGTGTATAAAAGCAGAGCTATTACAAAAGGAAAGATTTTGTGAAATTGCACCTTCATTCAGTTAGATGTATTTTGGAAGAGAAGGGGGCAAAATCAGTCTGAACATGAACACTCCTTGCCCAGCAGGGCAAAGTGAAGCAGTGAAAGATGCCTCCCACTCACTGCACAGTCACAGTATCTGAGATGGGCCACACTGAACATTTTGTTGTATCTTGTGTGCAAAAATGTAAAAAAATACAATTCACATAGCTATTTCAGTCTGAAGTCTGGAGTGGCTGTTAAATTTCTCTCCTGGTACTCCAGTGGCACTTATGAGGCCTGCAGAGTGACCTCTTTTGGATGTTTCTTTTTGGGATTTTCTGAGTTTGTCACTTGTTTAGTTTTTTTAAAGCCTGAAAGTTCTAATTCTAATTTTATAGAGAATGCATATTCCACAGACCTTTAACAAACTCAGCATGGACTCTCAGATTACAGGAAAAGTGTAGGAAGCTTTATTATTGGAAACAACAGACTAGTTCTCATTTAGAGAAACTTTGAAGCAACACACTGGAGAAAGGGTAAGTTTGGACATAAATGTTCAATTGTCTGGAAGGTAAAAGAGCCCTTGGGATATTCACAGTTCACTCCAGGAGAAAGTAGAGGACTTACACCTACACAGGACTATATAACTTCCTGCTGCCATCTTCCAGTGATGCCATGTATCAGCTTGCAAGCTAGAACTCCCACAAGCCTTGCTACACTTCCTCTGCTACCAGGAGCCCAGCTGGCAGAAGAACTAAGCCATAAATGAGGGATCAGTGATTTAAGCCATTTCCTCCCCACCATGCTAATGTTATGTTTCCTTCCCCCTAAAGTTGTAACCAGATAACCACCAGTAGATTCAAGTTTATTCAGAAATGGTTGAGAGCAGAGAAGGGACACATTAACTTAGTTCGCTCCTAGCTTCCATTATGTACCCATTTAATTCAGGTCTCTCACACCACAGTGCTATAAAAGCACTCCCTATAGAACAGACATGTACGAGCATGGTATCCTTTTAATTCTACTTCAAGCTAAATAATTCCCTGTCACAAGGCAAAGGAAAAAAAATAAGTTTTTACCAGTATTCTATATTTATCAGTGTTCACAATTTTCATAGCGACTAATACCTCATCTTGCAACTAACCATTTAAGTAACTACTAAATTTACCAGGGTGGCAAGATTTAGAGGCAATATAAACAATTTTCATGAGCTTACCCATTTAAGCTGCATGACAATTTGCTATCAGCAAGAATTAGGGAAAGAGTTAGATGTACATCAGTTTGGTGTATGCACATAAAATCGTGGCTGAGATGGACTGGACAAAGCTTAACAGCTGTCTTTACACAGCGTTCTGTGGCAATTGGCTTTCACTCCTGCAAGTTAGACTGGTGTCTAGATAGGCCAGTACCACCACCTGTTTTGGCACAGTGTTGCTAGCCAGGACTCCACCCAGTTTCCACAGGTCATTCATAGTAAAGGTGCAATCTGTCACCTGCAAGGCACTAAACAAAACCTTTTTGCCAACAGCAAATTGCAAAGTACATCAAAAGAGTACTAGAGCATTCCATACAGAAAACTTATTTATTTTTACCTTGATTCCGAACAGGGCTGACATAATTGACACCATTCACATTTCTCCAGTCCCAGGATTCTGGCAAGCTTGAAACCTTTTTGAGTAACTCACTTGTTAGAGGTGCAGGCTTTGGTCTAAAGAGAAGACAAAATGCTTTTGAGAAACACACCACACTCTAGACAAGGGAACAATTACGTAACACTCTGTTTTCATCTTCTGGCTGCGCAATTTGAAATAGTCTCCATCTGAACTGAGTGGGTGTTTACCTGAAGAGATTAGTTTCAGCAGGATGCAAGATCTACTCAAAACACTCCCCGAGGGAACTGTATTATGAACTATCCACTGCTGAGAAATACACATTCAGTACAGGTGGCTCAGTGTGCAGCTGCAGTTCCACATTTTTCTCTGGACAGCAAAAGCCCAGAGCAAGAGGCTGTGAACAGCTGATCCTTTGCAAAACAAAGGGCACAGGGACCCTTGGCCCAGGCAGGTAACCAGACAGGGCAGGAGCCCATGACTCCAGACTTTTGCCACAGACTGTGAGGGGATAAAAGACCTAGGTTTTCTTTGTTCTAGGCCCCTCCTCAGAAGCACCAGCTTGAGCTGTTATTTTGTTATTTAGTTATTGCACCAAGATTAAATTATTTTAAGGATTGGAACATCTGAGACTCTGCTATGGGAAACCTGGGGTCAAGCCAGTATGGAAACCTGGTCTGACTGTGTGAGTATGGGGTTTGTAGTAGTGCAGGGGCCTTGGTCCCAGCTGAGGTGGTGTGAGTGGGACTGCTGGAGTGACTCCCAGATGATCAAACAGGGATGTTTCTTTAACATCCACAAACTGCTGAAGTCAAATACTTTCATAGTAATTTGAAGTGCTGAGGTAACACTCAGACTTGTAGGAACACAGTCCTGCAACAGGTATTTTACACCTCTGCCATCACAAGGTATGTAGAATATCTGACTGCAGAATGCACCTTGCCTTGGCAGCATGCACTGACAGCAACTATAGACTGTTTAACTGCAGACAGACATGGTTTACATCAACACTTCACTAGCTGCACAACCACTTGCCCCAGAAACTTCTCTGGAGCAAGTTTTTACTGTGACTACTGAAGAAGTATTGAATTTTACTTTCCTCATTTACAGCCAAGTGATGCTCATATATCAGGAAACCCAGAGTTTCCTGTATTCAGCTTTGACATAATCCCATGCTTGTCCTTAGGTGCCATTCACAGATACCAGATGCTGGAATCTGTTCGAAAGCAGGAGAGGGCCAACCAAATACTGTCATGGCACTGTATGGGTGCAACAGGTTACTGTTATCAAAGATGTTACTATATTTAAGATGAGCTACAAGGTGAGTTCCCTCTATATGAGAAATCATAATAATCTGCGTAATACTCTGACACAAATCAGCAGTTCTATTGTATAGTACGACCTTCTACAAACATACAATTGACACAGTTTGAAAGAGAAGTAGCATTCCTACTCACAGGAATAGCAAGAGCAGAAAACGCAAAAATACAAAAAAAGGTAGAAGAGCTGTAAAGAAGGTAATCTTTAGATCAAAGAACTCCAGTTCTCAAATTAGTGTAGAGGAAACTCCCCATTACCACTCTGTGCTAAGTGATCTGCAAGACCCTGAAGGCATTCTCAGGGCTGCTTTCATGCTTCTTCACTGAAACACTCACTACTGTTAAAAGACTCTTGTTGAAGGCATGGCAAATTATCAAAGTAACCTGGGAATTCCCCCAGAAATCTTTATGTTTAATAGCAGAATGCACTTTACTGCTTTTTAATTGCAATTATGAACTAGCAGAATTGGGACAAAGCACAAGCAGAAACTCCTAAGTATGGCAAGCAGCTGATGAGCAGACACAAGAGTGAGACAACAACTGGGACTGCCCCCACTTCTTCCCTGCACATAAAAATTCAGCAGTGAGTTACTGGGCAAGATTAAAGGGTAGGTGACCCTTTCTGTATCAGCTGCTTGAGACAACAGATGCTCAAAATAATCATTCAAATGAAAAATATGTTGGCACGCCATGACTGTTAGCTGGAAGGCCTTGAAACCTGATTAAACATCTGACCTACAAGCCAAAACAGCTAGGAAGAGCCAGACTTGGCAGCAGTGGGGTTTATGGCAAAACAAAAGGTCTTACTACCTTGAAGCTCTGGAATAGAGACCCCCAGCTCTTCTAGTTAGTTCTTCCAGGGCAAAATGCTCATACTCCTTGTATCTTGCTGCTTTCCATGACTTCTGGTGAGCATTGATAGCATTTACGAAGTCAAAGTTGTGCACGTAACGCCTGCTTGAAAGTCTGCAAACAGAAGCAACCAAATAAAACAGTAAGAAAAGGACTGGGACTGGAAAGTAAAGGTGTTCTTTAAACTCATTATGTAAAAGACTAACTCTGGAAGTGCCTTGTGGTAGGTACTGACAAAGAAACATGGAAATACTGAATCAAGGTGAGGTTTCTAACACTTGAGATTGACTTGAGACTGAGATATAATTATCTTCCTTAGACATGCCAGTTTTGTAACTGGGCTTCACCACAGACTGAAGGAGAAACTGTGATGTGACAGGCACACACTCCTCTGTTTTTCTGCAATCAGGTTTATTTCCAACATTGTAACTGGTATTAACTTTGCCCTCAGTAATGGAATTGATCCTCATGGTTTTAGCTAAAACCTGAAGCACAGCTATTAAACATTTTATACCAGTAAAATGTAAGTTATCTGTTGCTCACCTTCCCCCAGGCTTCTGGAGAGGCAGCTCATTTATGTGAACATCTGAGGGAGATGAAAAAATCTTCTGTCCGATGAAACAAGCCCAATTGTGGCCAAGTACATCATGTACCCATCCTGGTAGAGTCTCATTACAGTAGCTGGTTACATTCTGGCCTTCCTTTTTGTACTGTAAGGTGAAGAAGTTATGCTTGTGTTGAGCAGATGCATTTGTTAGCATAGCAGTAGTTCCCCAACCCACTCAGCTGCTTCTTGCCTGTGTTTCAGAGGAAGCGGCCAAACACACTCCAGAGGTCAAGCAGATAAAAGAAACTCATACTTATCAAATTGCTGCAGAAGACAATCAGGCTGTCACTTGCACTTTTAGCAACAAAGCATGCATTAATCAGTAACAACTAACAGATGCTAATCGGGTTCAACAGCTGCTTCGTAGGCAAGATGCAAAGGACAACCTTCTCTTCGAGGCCCTGAGATTTCCTGGACCAAATATGTGACTAACTCTCATAAGTCTGGCCTGCCACAAAAGTTTGAAAAAAATGAGTCAAACACAGTGAGGATAGTAAGTTTCTCATCCAGTAACCTGTCAGAGAAACATGTACTATTTTTATATATTTATGTATAATTTTTGTACTGTTTTTGTTTTACAAGTCAGAACCAAAGGTGAGACTTCCTGCAACTGCTTTAAGTTTGAGCTTTGATGGTAGAGCATAAAAAAAAAATTCACATAAACTATCAAAATGAGACAATATGAAATGATGATCCATTGAGAACAACTAATTTAAAACTGGCAGTGAGGAGAGCATTATTAAGGCTTCTTCATGTTCTGAGTCCTAATACTTCCCTGTTCAGCCACAGAAATCTTTATTTTACTGCTGAAGAGGAGCAATAATTTTATATATTCAGTAACATGGGTCTTCTTACAAGTTAGCACTAACACTTTACGCAGCTGAGCTGTTGCCTTGCTCTGTTCATCCTTTCTTACTGTGCAAGACTGTGCAGTATAGAAAATAACTACACTTGGCCAAATACCAAGGGCGATACCCAGAGATGACTGAAGAAATACCCTCTACAGAACAGGAGTGCTAGAAATCTAGGCAACCAATTTTACATCTGTAATTTACTGAGAGATCACATTATTTGGCTCTACATGATAGCATTAAATTAATACCTGTCTTTTCTATCTAAAAGCTGCCACAGATTATAACAAGACCAAGTACAACTACTCTCAATAAGCACAGGCCTTCAATTGAAATACTGGAAAATTATTAGAGGAACAGGCCTGCTTCCTGCAACTATCAGACACAGATCCTGCCTAGGTCTGCTAACTAACAAATTAAAACAACAAAATGCCTTTTTCTTGTTTTTGTTTTTCTCTCCTGAAAATCCCTCTCCTTTTCCAAGGGATTAAATTAATTGCTTTTTTAAAGATAAAAATAGATAACCAGAATAGCAGATGATGTCCAGCAACTGATGGACAACTGCTGAATACATTTCCTCTGCAAACTTAAGATGATGGTTTTAATTTCTGAGTAAATAAAAGATCACTGCAGCCATACCACATAACTTCATCAGCCAATGCTCACATCTGCAGCAGTAAATTCCATCCTGTGATCTGACCCGTGTAGGACAACTCCTGTAAAAAGGCACCCAAACTATATTCAACAGTTCCAATTCTGAGGTTTGAGCTTTAATTGTACTTCAAATGCAAATTTTTCTCAAGCCTGACAACTCATGCAGCTTTGCCTAATGCCAGAATTTAGCCAAGCCATTCCAACATTAGCCTTAAAAGCAAAATTTCAAAGCTTGCTGTTTAGATATCTGAACCCCAAGTAAGCTTTTTGGTGCAGTATACTTTTAATAACATCTTTCCTGTGTTGGTCATTATGTCATAATCTATCTGTTCAAATCTAGTCCTGGTAAAAAACATAACTGTTTAAAGCCTTCTTTAAATCTTTAATCTCACTAAGAGGAAAGCATGAAATAATGAGGACCTTATTGGATACATTATTTTAACACGGACTCAGCAGTGCTACATACAGAAGCTGTCAACTCATCCTCTTTTACATCTACTGTTCTCAACTTAAGCAATGCTTGAGCAAGAAGCCAACTTGAATTCCAGAAGGAAGGACTACCCTATACATTAGAGAACTGGGCAATCACCAATAAGGGGAAGTGCCAGATTCTGCACCTGGGATTGGGCAACCCTGATTGTTCATACAGATGGGGATGAGATGCTGGAAAGCAGTGGTATAGGAAGGGCCCTGGGTGTCCTGGTGGATGGCAAGCTGAATAGTCAGCAGTGCCCTGGCAGCCCAGAGGGCCAACCATGTCCTGGGGGGCATCAGGCAAAGCATCACCAGCCAGTTGAAGGAGGGGATTGTCCTGCTCTGCTCTGCACTGGGGTGGCCTCACCTTGGATATTGTGGGCAGTTCTGGGCACTGCAGTATAGGAAAGATACTAAGCTCTTAGAGAGTGTCCAAAAAAGGGCGATGAAGATGGTGAAGGGCCTGNGAAGTGGTCACAGCACCCAGCCTGACAGAGTTCAAGAAGCATTTGGACAATACCCTCAAGCACATGGTGTGACTCTTGTGGATGGTTCTTGCAGTGCTGAGTTGGAGCCAATACTTCTTATGAGTCCCTTCAAACTCAGCATATTCTATGATTCTGTGATTAAATCTGGTAGAAAGACTTAGCACTCATTTGTTACCATACTGACAAGTGTGCCTATGCATTTTAATACAGGAAGCACATGCTGAATTAGAACAGTGGAGCAGACTTGCAGATGCCCAACTGTACAAAAATAAAGAAGATGTTACAGCAGAACAAACTACTGTATCTTGCTACCAGATATAAAATGCAAGCAAGTATCAACTACAGGTGCATTTTCTTTACTCTAGAGAACATTCTGGAATTCTGGGATTTGTGCTTTCAGAGATACACTTTATGGAAGCAGTAGTTACACACTGCCAGTTAAGTACGCACAACAAAGATATGTTAAAAGTTGGCTTTCAAGTGATTTGCAGGCTGGTTAAATAGCATTAGCAGCTCTAACATTTCTACTTTAGCAACATGAAATAAAAATGATTTTTTTGTCATATCCTCAAAATGTAAATATTAACTGCTGTCACATATCTAGGCTGGTTATCTCAGAATAGCAATCCATGATTTTAACCAAATTTGGGAGCACTGGGAAGAGATAAAAGGATGTGACAAAAAAGTCAAGTCAGTCTGGAAAAGATTAGTAACTTGAATTGTGGAATATTCTATAATCTATTTCCTTCTTTTTGCTGAAGTAGTTCTAATGTTTCAAAACGTAAAAATGCAGACTTCTGGTTTTGCTGAAGGACATCTCAGAAGTCGGAAACAGTACCATTTAGCTTAAGGTACAAACAGCGAGAATATTACAACACGGACTCTTTCAAGGTGGTAGTCTTAGAAATAAATAAATACCTCAAAGTTATAAAATAATTGAAACTAGTTGGCCTCAACTTTCCTGTCAGGCTCACTCCATCTTAGGCTGTTCTATTTCTTTCACCATTCCTCAGGGTGGGGAAAAAAAAAAAAGATAAGCTTTAAAGCCTTATATATTGCACAGCCCTAAAGAATCTTTCTATCATCCAGAAGAAGCACATGCTCAAGCTTCTGCCAAGAGTCAATACACTAAATTCACATCCAAGTTCAGTATAGAGATGTTTCAGCAGCACACATTAAACAAGGGCATTTGCACAAAACAAACAAGTTTCTTCATGCTGCAAACAAACAGCAGGAAGAACAACTATCACTTGTCAGACACAGAATGCAAGAATGCAGTAGGATGCTGCATTTAACTTGGAAAACTTTAAGGAACAAGTCTGCGTACAACTATAGTTAGAAATAAAACACTATTGGAGCATCTTTACTTGAGATACTAAAGCAAACTGAGGAAAAAACACATTGATAAGCTCACTCAATTCACTCCTTTGGTGTATATGCTCATTTCCCCACAGGCCCCAAGTGAAAGAACAAGTAGTTTTTAAAGACAGTGAGGCCCTATGAAAGTTTTAGTGGGTGTCTGTTTAGTAAGGCACAGGAACAAAAAGCTCTTCAAAACTCACTGAAGCATGCACCATCACACAGGCTGCATCTACATCTACACAGCACAGTAGCTCTGATAAAGCCACCACTTAAGACATGCCCACAACACTCCTGTCAGTAATTAATAGCTTAATTTTGTAACATTAAGCAAAAATACACTGGAAGTTCAATTAGTACCAATGGCACTTCTAGGCCTGCAACACACAGAGTACTCTATTGGCTTAAATACTGCTGTTCATTGTGCCTAGCAACTCCATCCTCTGTTCATGTCAAAGTATGAGGATTACAGAATATGAGTTACGGGATCATAGTACATAAATAAGGATGCTTCATCTGCCCTGCCACCATGATGAGTTTTTAAACACATAACTTTAGTGCACCAGAAACAGAATATGAATTTTATGAGCAGCCTTTAAGCAATAAACACTTTCTTGACATGCCCAAACCCACAGTGGTGGAAGGAGATGCGCAACACTTTCTGTATTACAGCTGTTCCAATACCACAAACTCCTCCATGAGCCAAGAAATTATTCCACAACCAACTAGTAACTCCAGAACACTGTCCACACTGAAAGGTTATTTCAGAGTGAAATTAAGTAATTTTACAACGTAATAAAAATAATAGCAAATTACTCCATATCAAACATATTCATTCTGTACCTTCTTGCTGTACAGCAAGAGACTACCATCAAAGATAATTCTTCTTTTCCATGAATTCCAAAGGGACTTTGTCTTATGAATTTCCACATACTCAGCAGTGATCAAGACTAAGCAGTATCCTAAGATAGCATCCTTTTATGGTTTCCTTTTACTGTGTTTCCAGGGAGGAAGGCCATCGACAGTTAGCATTCTAGTTTACCCCTTTTTTCTCCAAGGGCTTCTCAGTTCTGACCAACACTAAGCAAATGAAGTCTGCTATGTTTATGTTACTTTCAGGTGGAAATGATAGTATTTTAAGCAACAAACAAACATTCTTCAAAAACCTCTGAATTCTGCATTGAATGGAATATATTACTTGTCCCTTAGAAACTTTAGGGTAGAAGATGATGGAAAAGGTCTTAAAACAAGAACTAGCTGCAATTGAAAGATAAAGCCACATTTTTAGTTTATACCAGGACTAGACATTTTGTATTTCTATTTCATATGTAATGCAATATTTACTGGATTAAAGGTAAACAGATATGCACAGCTAAATATGTCACAAGGTCAAACAGTTCATAAGGAACCACTTCCTCCCTTCAAGTCCCCACTAATGCTTATGAAGTAAGAGTTTTGGAAATAGACATCATTGCATGTTGTTGCTCAATAACATGAAGGAGTTATCTGCAGCAAAAAATGCATTTACTAAGTGTTGTGGTACATCCTCATGCTTCTCAGCCATTATACATGCATTTTGATCATCTGTTGTTTCCTTCACAGCAGTAAAACTTGTAAGAGGGTAAATGAATTTGGCTCTAATCCTCTCTATAACGTTTAAGGAAAGAAGTCTTTAAATTAAAGATATCTTGCTAAGGAATTCCCTGCTACTGAACAATGAGCCAAACAAGCTTGCCATTCTCAATACCAAAGACAACTGCAAAATTGACAATTAATCCATTTGCTCACAAAAGGCTAAGACACATTCATGACCATGAAGTGCAAACTATTGTGTACTGCTGCTGCTCAGGTGTGTATTTAACTGACCTTGTTTTGAGCAACAAGGTGAATCAGATGACCACCAGAAGTTCCTTCCAGGCTAAATTCTTCTGTAACAGTGTTGGTATATTGTTTTAAGAGTACTCTTGCAAAACAACAATATACACGAAATCAACACTTATCATTACTTGACTTAGTGGTCATGTTCCAGGATGCATTTCAAAAGCTAAGATGGCAAGCANTCAAGTTGAGTATAAATCCAGTGGGGGAGGTAACCTCGCTCTCTTGCCCTCCCTCTCTCCGTGCGGTGTGGTGGTGAGGACTCCCTGTTGCTGCTCCCAGAGCGATAGGCCTGGCCGCTTCCCTGCCGAGATGCCCACAGCAGTTCTGGTCTCTGGGAAGTAAATACTTTTGTTTGATATTACTTTGCTGGGTGCTCTTTCAGAGAAACGTGTTTAGTTTTGTTTCCGTGTGGGTTTTGGGTGGTGAAATCTGTATGTTATTGGGGTGGATAGCTCTGGATGAAGTTATTGTTGTTTTTTCTTATATTTGTACGTATATGTATTGTAACTTTCCTGTAAATATATGTATATAGTTCTTTCCAGTTTCAGTTTTTTTTTCCCTTCCCTCCTTTCACTGGGACTGCGCGGGTCTTGGGGAGGTTTGGCATTTTGCCAAGGTCGAACCCACGACAATTTTAAAAGCTACAGATGGCAAGCAGCAGAGCCTTCACTGACTCTCAACTGCCTTCAAGTTGGCACCAAACAGATCCATTTACATTCCACTGTTTCTGTGATTAAATTCCTCACATACAAGAATTAGTTTGATAATCAGCACCTGTTTCACTGCTCAGCATACTGGCTTGTAAAACCATTCTGTATTTTCAATCTAAAATATCAGCCTAAGGATTACCAGGTTGCTAGTTCAACTATATTCTTCTCCCCAGTTCAACAATGACTGCTAAATTCTACCTACCAGACATGACACCTCATGTCTGAGCTCATGGAAGTACTGCGGCAGAGCGTTCCCCTGTCCTCACAAAGGCAGCAATTCCTGCTACTTTTGAGGCAGCCCTTCCACTGTGGATAAGGTCATAGCAGTGTCCCTGCCTGAGAAGTTTCAGAGTAATTCTGCCCAGTTAGATTACCTTTAAGTGTCTGTTCACCTGCTACACCTATGAGTGCACATCACAGCAATTCAGTTTCACTGTCTTATACAGTGAGAATGTCAGTCGGGTATTTCTCTCTCACACTTTGCTTTTGCTCACATGTAAGACACTGTCTTATTTTAAAAACTGCATTCTTATTTTAAAAATTTACAGTTGCAAGAGTGCAGTAGTCTTGACTGCTCAATTTATTTATAGCAACTGGTATAGTGCTGTACTTTTGTGAAGAAAACAGTGTTGGTAATTCAGGGATGTTACAGTAACTGCTCAACAGTGTTTACACAGCATCAAGGCCTCACCTGCTCCTCAGACAGCCCTGCTAGCAAGTAAGCTGGGGGTGCACAAGAAATTGGGAGGGGGGACAGCCTGGACAGCTGACCCCAACTGAGCAAAGAGATACTCCATGAAATATAATAACATGCACAGAAATAAAAGCCGAGGAAAGAAGGAGAAAAGAGGGACATTCAGAATCATGATGTCTGCTTTCTTGTGTAACAGTCATGCATGATGAAGCCCCACTTCATGGAAATGGCTAAACACCTGCTTACTGGTGGCAAGTAGTGAGTGGATTCCTTAGTTTGCTTTGCTTGCATACACAGCTTTTGCTTTACCCATTAAAGTACCTTTATCTCAACCCACGAGCTTCTGCACTTCTATCCTTCCAATTCTCTCCCCGATCCCACTGAAGAGGAATAAGCAAGTGGCTGAGTCATGCTTTGCTGCATACTAGGGTAACCCCTATCTACAGACTAGGGTTAACCTACAAGCATGAGCAGATAAACAGCTTCCCCATTAGCTGTGTTGAACAGCTCAAATCAGTACAGAGGAAGCTGCAAGGAAGGAGACATACATCATTTGGACCCTTATACATCATTTCTGTTCAGTAAGGATTACAATTCTTTTGCAAGAGTGGATTATGACTTTTGCTAACATACAAAGACACTGATTTCAAAACAGATGCTGTAAAATAAGTCATCTATGATGGCACCCAGGAGAAAGTAAAGCAAAATTAATTTCTTCACCCTCCTTCTACTAGCAAAGGTTCAGAGATTTTTTGCTCGGACAAGGCCTATGTGTTTACCATTGACTCATCTGAAGCCAGACACAAGATCATGCTTCCAGGAGCAATCAAGAAAGATGTTCCTGCCCAGGGCTGCATTCACCAATTGAGCAGTCCTGCTGCACAACACACCTGTCTCCCAGGTACCAAAGTCATCCTGCGAAAATCACTTCAAACCACCCTTCAGATTCACAATGCCGTTCCCCAGGACTTCTTTAACAAGAGGGTTTTCTCCTGTCTACCCTGTGCCTGCCATCACTGTTTTCAGCTTGATCTGAAGTAATTAACAGGGACTGGAGATAACAGTGTTAGTCCAAAAGAATAATTATAGGCAGCATAAAGGTTCTTTAGGTATTAAAGCAGTATTCTGAAATAAAATTTAAAGAATTCTATAAACCTTTCAGCAAGGAGAATAGAAGGCTCTAAATCTTTCATGCACTTGAAAACATCTTTAAGGAAAGATCAAAGCAATGGTGTTTGCTATTTCACTTGGGCCCACAGTATCAAGAAAGCAAATAAACAAAAAATTCCAGGTTACCAGGAGAGTTCTCCATGAAGGCCTAAAACTGCTTTAAGCACAACCAGAAGGGAAAGCATCAGCATCTGTAATTTTTTTCAGATAATGCCCAATAATCAAGTGTCCCAACTGACTCTCCCTGGCTCTTAGGGACTGAAGAGAAGCCTAATTATAGGCCATTTTAGCAACAGCCAGTGTTGTAGAACACAACAAGTTAACTCACCTTAAAAAATGCAAACCACTTGTAGTCATTTATCACAACTTCAAAGCCTTGATTGTAAATCAAAGTGAAGAAACCATAGTTGCCCAGACTATCCTGAGCCACATCTAACTTCTGAAGATTAACAAGCACCTTTTTCTCCACAGGCCCTAAGAGAAATACAAACATTATGGCATGATTACTGTGTGAGATAAAAAAAAGTAATAGTACAAAGGATGTTGCAACATTTATTTTATTCCTAAAGATGCTAAAATACCCTTGTTGAATACAGTCTTCTGCAAAAAAGCATCAAAACACTTCAGAGACCTTCACTTACCCGTCAGTGGGTTTACGCGCTCATTTTTTCCACTGCTAGACCGTATTTGCACATTTAATTAGCAGCAGTACCAAGCAGCTGGGAAACACAGCTTACCTAAACATGACCTGCTGTAGAGCTACACCGGTCTCAGGTGCTGTGTCACTCACTCACTGCGCCTGCAATGACAACTTCTCCTTCTCATACAAGACCTCCCACGGTCCCTCGCTCCAGTGCTCTAGCACTCACCTCACCTCCACTGCTGCCACTGCCACTTGTCTCACCTGATCGGAAAGGGGACGGCACAGAAAAAATGCAAATTCTCTCCTATTTTTAAAACGCCACTGACATACAACCACTAAACAGTAAGTTCCTATTACGCCCTCCAGGTGCTGTCTCCACCCCTGCGGATGCCGCCGGGCTGCCCCGACAGCCCCCCGGGAGGTGCCCGGGTGTCGCCCGGGGGACAGCCAGGCCCGGCCCGGCTCCTGCAGGGGGCAGCGCGGGGGGACAGCCCGCCGGGCTCAGCAACAGGCCTAGCCGAGTCCTGCTGCACATAGAGAGGCGCCCAGACCCATTCCGGGCAGCACCAGCCCGCCCCGCACCGCCCCGGCCCCCCGGACACGCTGCCCCTG
>VXBX01001574.1:355030-371120 GCA_013400415.1 Scytalopus superciliaris
TGGCGGCCGCCGCCCCGCCACACGCGGAACTCCCAGGCGCCCAGCAGGTCGGCGAAGGAGCAATTGGCCGGCGTGTCGGCCAGCGCGGCCGCGGGCAGCGCCGCCAGCAGCGCNGTTGTCTGGGGCAGAGATGTCCGTGAGCCTCCGAGTGCAGCCCCCGAGTGCGCTGCTGAGCATGCAGGGAAGNCCCGAGCCACCTTTGGGACCCAGGAGCAGTCGACGAAAAGCACAGAAAATCCACACACCCCACAATCCCCCCGAATGTGGAAGTTTTAGTGATCGGCAGAACCCCCGCTTGTGCAACAGTTTGCAGGGGACAAGTGTTGTCTGGGGCAGAGATGTCCGTGAGCCTCCGAGTGCAGCCCCCGANAAAAACAGCCCCTTTCCAGGGAGCAATAAAGGCGTATAGTATAAAAATGTTGGCTATGAAAATGATGCAGTAGCTTAACTATGGATATAAATTTGAAAAGAATTTTGCTAAACTCCTATAAATCTGCATGTAGATGCTCATCACAGATTTCAACAGTGCAGCTTTAAATAACTCACTTATGAGCTAAACTAGGTTTAAACTAACTCTCACAATTTATTTTTGTATTGATTTAAATCATGAGATTAGGAATCACATCAGTAAATTTTAACTGTTTTAAGTAATACATTATTTTACCACCATCACTTTACTTTTATTCTGTCTTCTCAACCTTTTGGGGAAGGATTAATTTGATATTTTGCTGCTGATTCTTAGAGCAACAGCTAATAGATGTTTTTACTCAGACTAGCAAAGAGATAAAAGCACACTGCACTTGCTTTGGAACAGTCTTTTAAGGATCCTAAAGCACTGACTTGGTTGGAAAAGCAGAATTTCCTCCATGTTACAAACAAGAAAATAAATGCTGTTTCTGTTCACTTAGGACTGTATTGTCTAATAATGTTGTGGTATTAAAAACCAGAGCTTTAGGTGTTATTTTGCTAAGGCAGCTACTTTTTGCCAGACATACCATACAAGTGCATACACTTTGCCATTTCTGATCAAGCCTCTCTAATCAGATGTGGCTACACAGCACCATCCTCTCCCATTTCTTTACCAATGACTTTTTTTTTGGTTCCACGTTTTTGGAGAGAAGCCCAAACATTTCCAACGACCTTAGGAAAAGGTCTGTGTTACAGTCCTTACTGTTCTACTTGTAGGAGCAGAAAAAGTCTCCATCTCATCCTATGACACTGGTTGGATGATCCTGCCTCTTTGCATTTTGCAATGCTTTGAGCTTCAATTTTCAGTTTCAATTTGTAGCCACTGCAGGCTGTTACTGCGCAGAAACATATGGGTTTCTCTCTAATTGTCTTGGCGTCACAGTAGGTAATTGAAAATAGAGGTATATTTTACGTAATGAGATTGTACAATGGTCACTGAGAACAGGCAGAGATGGTTCAGTCAGGCCTACTGAGTTCACTCTGATTCTACTCCTCAGCTGTAATTTATTTTACCTATGTAAAATAAAGGCACTCCCTGTGCCTTCTCTCCAGTAGTAATTCTGAGCTAATTACTTCCATGGAAAAAAGTCTTCCTGGCTCACAAGCCCTGACATACCTGGATCTATCAGTGAAATACAGCTCTATGTGTGAGACACATGAGGCATCTTCTGTGTTCGGTGACAGACTTGCCCTATATCTTTATGCTCAGGTAAGCTGTTTCCTGCTCTCTTGAAGCCAAAATGTTATCAAATAGCTTATAAGATCTCCCCAAGCCATGTTTTATTACTGTTTACAAGGCTTCTGAGACTGAGGAGAGTTAGGCAAGGAGAGATCAAGTCAGTGTGGTGGTTTATTGTCCCCAAAGGGGAGTGGTTGGTCTAGTAACTTCCTGATAACTGTGGTATGCACTGGTCTCTTTTGTAAGGTAATTGAAATTGCTGTCATGGGGGAGGGAGACCCTTCAAAAATAAACAGTGCAAATCCTCCAGAAGGTGAATAGCTTTCTCATGAGTTGGTGAGCTGAATCAGCTCAGCAAAGGATCAAGGGATCCTGGTTCACAGGGATAGGCACAGCCATCAGGAATTACATGCGGAAAAGGCAGATTTTCCTTTGGTGATAACAGGTGTAAAGATAAGCTCACCACGAGTTGAATGCTTATAAACAGAATTTTGGCAAATAATTACAAATAAAGCCTTTATTTTTAGTCTGTCCCAATCCTGGTCCCTTTGAATTGTCACTGTCTGTTCAAGGAGAGTTTTGTGTGACTGTATGGTGAAGTGATGTTGGGAAATGAACTGGCTTAAAATAAGCTTGGGAGCAGAAATCCCAGGGGTGGTTCTTACTCAGTCAAGTCAGTTCCCTAGTCTGGAAGCTGACCATGACCTATGTGGTAATCAACCATCCACTTTAAAGCTGACATGCCTGGAGTGCTTCACAAAAAGCTAATTTTAGGGAAAACTGAACTGAAAAAAAAGATCCTTGTGCAAAAGAGCTACACATTTATTTCAGCTGTATGTGTCTAACAAAAAATAATATCTCCTTACAAACCCTGCTGTTCTTTCATTAGTGTATCATCACCTGTACTGCTGATGAAGCTGTTAGCACAGTATAATGAGACTAATTTAAAAAAATAACTGAGGACTGCCTTTTGCTTTGTTTGTTTTGGAAAAGTGCAAGAATATGAGCACTTTTATGGTCCTGTGTAGGCTCTGAATTAACTCCTTACTGAGACTGTTAGTGCTGTTCTGCAGATGGCTTTGCAAAAGCCCTGTCCTGGTTGCGTGCTTTTAGAAAGTGAAGAGCTGTACTCAAAGACTTATTTTTCAGAGCATCAATTCATACATGATCATTATCTCACTATAAACTTTTTTTTTTTTTACTGCAGCCAGTTTAGCACTATATACTTCTGTGCATGACTGAACACATCCTGTTTACTTTGCAGTGAAACTGCTTCTGGCAGTTTTTAGAAGACAAATAGGTAATATATATTCATTTGTTGCAACTATAAACTTGGGGGGTTTTTAGGGTAAGACACATGCTATATGGAACAATTCAAATGGTGTCTAGCAATTATGTGAGTTAATTTTGTGAACAGAATGAGCAGGATGTGTATGTACAGCTTGATATACAACACTTTGCCTTGGAGATAGGGGAAAAGAAAACCTGTTCACTGCAATTGCTGCTGAAGCACCCAAATTGTAGAAGGACATCAGTGGAGTCTATTTTTTCCAACAGCACATTGCAAGGTTGGAAATCATGGTGAAATGCGATTCCATAAGTCAGACATAAATATCACCTTTCTGTTGGTTTGCCTGGCTTTTGTCCACTGATGACTTATTTTTTCTGCCAACTTTTTCTGAAAGATGATACACAGAATACTTGTCTACATAGCCTGTGTGTGCACAAATACAAGTTCTTTGTTCCTGGAAAAACATGTTAGAATTTAAGTGGTGTTGAATTTGTTCTCCAATTTAGAATCTTAGGAAATTTGTGGTAAACTTCCTGGAAACTATTTGGTTATTGTAATGACTATTAAAATAACAATGATAGTTCCATGTTGATTAAGACAATATTAAAATATCCAGATAATGTTCCAGTTAGGGTGGAATAACAGGAAATATCACTGTAATTAAAAGCAACATGAATATCCTATTGTCTTCAAAACTGCCAGGAGCTCCATAACTTTTAGTATAGGGAAAGTTGACTTTAAAATCTTCTTTCTTACAGGTATTTAAATCTGTCTAATATTATGGCATCAAGGTGTCAGTTGAATGATTTGGTCCATTTGGAGTAGCTGCTCAGAAAGATGTGGGTGAGCTGCTGAGAGTCCCCAGACACTGTCCCATAGTACCTCCAAACTGTGCTGGAAATCATAAGCTGGTATTGAATGGATGATGACCTCTTGGAGAGCTCTTCAGACCTGTGAGTCATTGAAAGAAGATGAAGAAGATCAAAAAATGTTGTGACCTTCCCAGGGTTGCCTTCACTGAAAGAAAAGCTGTTTTTCAGAGACATCTTATCTCTTACACCAACAGCTTTTCTGTCTTAGTGCTTGGTACCTATAAGCATTTTAACATTCAAAGGGTAAAGGATTTTACAAACCTGAAATAATTAAACATCTACACATCACATAGCTAAACAGTATTGTTTCCACTGTTAAGAACTGGGAGAAAAAAAAGACAGAGAAGATAAATTAATCTACTGTACTGCAAGTTGATGTTCCAATGTGTGGGTCAGGTGGGAAATTGGATGTCCATGGAAAGTAGAAGTCCTAGTAGCAATACAGCTGTATCATGTTGAAATAAAATAAGAAAATTCATTATATTTAGTCTTCGAGTCAACTTTTAAATAAGCAAACAGTTAAAATGATAGCTCATTTCTTTTTCTTGGTGTTTGTTTGCAGTTTGGTGTTATGCTTCAGCTGGTCTAATTGTGGGCTACCAATGCAAAACCCAGTCCTGCTCTGCCTCTTCCTTTCTCCTTCTTTCACCATGCCCAACAGGTGCTTTTGTAGCATCAAAGCCAGAGATCAAGCAGTCATAGGAGAACAAACTGTGTCTAGATGGTCCCTGGGTCCTCCCAGGAGCTGGAGGAGGAGGGACAGCAGCATTTCTTTCACTACAGTAACATCTGTGGACTTGAACTGCCCTTCATAATAGGACTAAGTCATTTGTGATCTAACCATTTTCTTCCAGGCTTCTGGCAGGTTTTCTTATTCTGAGATGCAAAGCAGCAGTTTGCTAGAAACACCGGTTTGCACAAGGTCCTGCCTATTCCAGGCAAAAAGGTCACCCATCCACTGCTCTTTTGAGGTGTGGTTTATGTCCCAGCTCTTGAGGGCTGCTCCACTGCCCACTGCAAAACTGAATTGGTTTCATGCTGTGGTGATGCAAAGTGTGGTCCTGGCACACACAGTCCTCTATGCACACACCTGTGTCCGTTCACAGGAGCCTGGTCACCCAGAAGGCTTTTACTGGTGATTGCCTTGTTTGGGGTCCCTCAGGAATTGGTGACAAAGACATGTTCAGCATGGTCTGTGGAGCACGGGTACTTGGCAGGTAAAAAGGTATTTCCAGTGCACCACAGACTGTTACTGACTGGTAGGAACTGGGGAACTGGAGCCAGCCGTAAGTCATTCCTGTGCTTTATCAACTGCTAAAGTGCAATGAAACAAGGTAAGCTCCCACTCAAATACTAGCTATTCTGTTTATTGCTATGTATTGCTGCCTGTAGGCCATGAGAAACTTTCCAGCATAACTTTCAGGAATGGTCCTATATGAGAAAGCATGAAAATATTAAGGATATTTGCAATTAGAAGTGCTTAATGGCCATGCTTTCTATTATTGCAATCTATAACTCAGCTGAAGTCCTGCCTAGTTTTAAAATGGGGCTGCAGAGGGTGAATACACATATGCAGCTGTGTGGTGTGACCTCAAAGCCAAATGCCAGTTAAACTTTTTGTGTACTAAAGAACCCTGTGCATATGCTGAATATTCAGTATTGCTTTTCCCTCTTGAGTTTTGAAAACAAACAATGGATGATTTTTCTTTTTTTCTTTTATTTCTTTCTTTGTTACTCCAAGATAGCTGAGGATTATACAACCAATGCATTTTAAAGTGTGTCAAGAGCTTGTCAGTTTGTAGCACTTTTCCTGAAATGCTGCCAACCGAAAACATTCCATTTTTCAATCAAACCTGAAAGCTGTCAGGAAAAAAAAAAAAAGTAACGTCTTCTCCCAGCAAACTTTCTGTAATTGCCTTCCTGTTTATTGCTGACTTAATTTTCTAATTGTTTTTTCACTCCTTTGTTACCAGGGCCGCAAAAAAATGGAGTCTGTCTTGGACTCTCTCACTTTGTTTTACATATGAGATTAAAAAGCTTTTTATCTGAGGCTGTTCCTTAGCCTCTTTTGAGACACAGATGCAATCAGACTTCAATCCAAACTGCAGGTTTTGGAAGTGCACTTTGCTTGTCTCCATTTCCAGGAGATAAAGGAGTTTATTATCAGCTCTACCGTTCACTCCTTGCATCCAGGCAATTATGAAATACAGGACATGCCACTGCTGCACTGGAGGACACCAGAGACAAAGATGTGTAACCTGAAGCCAAGTGACTGCTGGCATAGCAGATGGTCGCATACCGACTAGGTCAAAATTCAGTTTGGAAATCAGAAGGCAGCTCTTAACCTATAAAGCTGCTGAGTTATCTGTCCCAAAGCAGGGGGGAAAACTTGGAGTGCTCTGTTTTAGGAGTATTACAGGGAGCCTGTTTGCCACAGCCCAGACTGAGCTCTGTGACGCAGAGGTGCATCTCCAGGCTTACAATTCTTCAAGTAGACATGTCTATAGAACATATGAAGAGAAAATAGCCTAATTTAGACTCCTATTTTGAATTAACCTTTGAAAGAGGGTTTCCCACACTGGGACCCTAAAGAACCACACTAACTTATGCTACCGGGTTTAAAATAGCATGTTTTCTGAAGAATGCTGAACTAAGAAAATAACTCTAGCCTGTTTATTTCTTTTGTTCATTAACTAATAATTTTTTTTTTAAAGAGACCAAAGTTTCTCTTCAGGGAAAATCTTAAGTGAGTTAGTGTTGCTTTTAGTAGAATAAATTGAGTGTCAGAAGCTACTGCCTCCATTTTCAATCTATAAAGCCACTGAGTTAGTTGTCTTGAGTCTTCTATCTTTAAACATGAGACTTTTGGCTACAAATACATTTAAGAAACTTGCAGAAAGCCATTCAGTGCATATTCATTCATTTTTCTTACAAAAAAAAAAAAAAGGGAATAATTTCCCATAATTTCTAAATGTAGTTTCTAAAATATCAATAAAAATGTTTTGTCCAAGAGGCTTATGAGGAATTTGCATCTATTTTGAGATGCCTTAATATATGCCAATGCTCTGAAATTGTGCCACAGCAGTCTTTGGAACATCAGCACACACATTGTGATTGACAATCACAATACACAAAGTTTTGGACATCATCCATATGAATAGGGATGCTTTGATTTCTATAAATGGAAAATTACAATAATGATTTGATTTGTGATGCTCTGAAATGGCACACCTGCATTGTGTGGTGTGAGGTAACTGACAGGAGTCAAAGGTTGTTTGCTCTGAAGTCCCCATAAACACAAAATACAGCACACAAAAACAAAAAGCCTGTCTGTTAAAATCAGCAGTGTTAATTAGTCAGGGAAGGAGGAGGCAACAACATAGCAGAGGAGCCTCCAGGGCTCCAAATTTGAGCCTTTTTTCCAAATCATGTGCTGTGTGAGCCATTTCATGAGGTGGAAGTGGTCAAAAACAAGAGGATATGCCTTGAACCTTCACTTATCTGTAGTGCAGAAGATATGCGTTAATCACCACAAAACAGATGTACAATGCAGACTGAAATAGACCTCTGTCTTTTTTAAATTTACCCTTAAAAAAAAAAAAAAGGAAAAGAAAAAAATTATGGATTTGCATATAATTTTCTTCCAGCAGTTGTCATTACTTGCCACAGCATCATCTGAGCCTTAAAAATGATAAAGCTACCATCTCTGGTTTTCACCCTTTTCTGCCTTGTGCTTTTTTGTTTTCTGTTTGGTTTGGATTTTTTTGTTTTGGTTTGGATTTGTGTTTGTCATCTTGCTGTTCTAGTTTTACCCTTTTCATTTCTGCTTTGATTCTCCTTGGATTGTTCTCTCTTGCAAGCAATTTTCACTTTATTGGAAGCAATGTCAGACCTAAGGTGCAGGGCTTGCTTGCATTAACCTTAGGATCACTTCACACCACTTTGGGTAAGAAGCTGAGGGATAGTTTCTCACTATGTCTTTGTACTCCCCATCTATTGTGTCCAGTTATTGTCTTGTCTAGGGTGTGGATAATCATAGGGGGACAGGGCACAAAGATTAGGAGTTGTCACTTTATTTTGTTTTTGCACAGGACCTAACCCAATGGAGTCCAACATCTCCTAGGTACTGTCGCACTTTAAATAATACACTATTTTATGTATTTGATTTATTGTATAACATGTAAGTTTGAAAGTTTCAAAACGGGAAAAGGAGGCTCCTGTAAGAGTGACAATCCATGTCTCCTCCAGCTTTTAACCCTGAAGACCTGCTTGCTTTTATAGTGATAATGTTCCTGCGTTGATCCACATGCAATACAGTCTTCACAAGGCATCCCATAGTGGAAATCCCTCTGGAAACATGTGCAGTGATGATCTCATAGAGAGTTTACATTTATTTACACCAGCCCAAATTTGTAAAACAGCAGTGCTGAGATGGGAGAAGAGGAATGAGGCCTGAAGCATTGAGCCACACCCTGGTATATTTTCTTTGCCTCTGTCCTCCCTTTTGACATGACTATGAAGAGATTCACGAAGCTGCAATCAGGACCAGGATCTGGTCCATCTGTTTAAGACAATATAAATCCATCTCTTCACTGCCTCACAGGACACAGATATTTTAAATGAAAAGTTAAAAAAATTAGAGTACATTAATGCAATTCTGAAATACTTCCCATCACAGAAACCTGTGAAAAGCACTGGAGGGGACATCTTTCAGGCTTGCATCAAATATCACTTGATTCATAGTTACCCAAAAAGATGATAACTTCACTATGGTAATTCCAAGGCCATGATCAATCTTAGTACACATGACTACAGTTGTGGAACACTTGTTTTACAAAGCATAGGGATTTTTGTTTTGATGAAACCAAATGCTTAAATGATATGAACCTCGTTTCTGGTTTTACAATGTGTACATTAAAATGCCCCTCTGGCTTTCTGGTTAACAAACTAGTAAGGAATTAGATGTTCCCCACAATTTTGCTGAAAAACTCTGCTCAGAGAATGCAAAGAAAACATTATTTTGTGTGCTGAATGCCCCTGGAAAGGACAGTTTCCGGTTGTGATGTTATTTGGAATAATTTGGCATTAAGGTAACACTCTTCAGATCAAGAGAGAAAGCCTCCTGTCTCCTCTGACCTGCTAAGTTCTCCTTGGCACCTGCTCAAGGTAGTATCAACACCTATCCAAGGAGGTACTAGCAATACTGTGCTTCACATAATAGCAACAATACACAGTGTGCCAGAGCTCTGGGACATGTAACCTAAGTGTCACCTTCTTGAACTCCTGCTGGACAGCAGCCACAAGCCAGTACTTGGGCTAGCCCAGGCCCAGGGCTTGCAATCACACTGCTCAGCTCTGCAGCAGCTAATGGATGCCCTTTTGCCTCTGCTCCCATGATCCGACTGCAGTTATCTAATCTTGCTTTTAAACTAGGTCTCTGCCATTTATCAGTGCAACACAAATACAGCAATGGGCCAAACTTTTCTCAACAGTGTAGAAAAGCTGAATGTCCTCAGAAGATGGAGAGGCTGCTTGATGTTCCTATTCAAGACAATGTCTAGAAGTTAACATCCAACCCATGCAATTTCTCACTTAAAGTGATGTAATGCACGATAAGGGTGTATTTCACAAATGGCTCTTTGAGGCTTTATTTGGATTTTCCTCACTGGGTTCTGCACTGCTTTGATGCAACAGTTTATGAATAGGATAATTTTAAAGAACAGTCAAGCTCTGCTCAGAAACCATGTTCATACAAGGAAGTGCTTGCTAAACACCTCAGAGCAACATTTGCATTCTCATTTGTGTGAGGATGCATTTGTTCTCTTTGCAGCTGTGGCTCAAAGTCCTTGCTATGTGTAGGAGTGGTGAGTCTCTTTCTACAAACACAAAAAGCAAGGAGAGGTTATGTTTTCTTCTGGTAAGTTCTGCTGAATTCACTCATCCTAGGGGTTGTGATGGCTTGGGCTAAGATGGCTTTCCCTTGTTCTCCCTTCCTTCCCCAGTATATCAGACAAACGTTCTCTGTTTTCTGCTTCAACACCATGGTCTCCTCAACATGTCTCAGGTAGAGAGGAAAATCTCTGACAATAGGTTCCTGCAGGTGCCAAAGACCAAGTCCATGCACAGGTAAGCTTGTCGTTATGAGCAGTAGCATGGAGCAGGGAGATGCAGGCTTTGATGAACAGCGCTCAGAGACTTCTCTTCCATTCCCCTGGAAAAGAACAGGTTCAAAGTGTGTAGGATATGGGGATGTTTCAGGCTCGGAATGGCTTTAGGCACCTTCACTCCTGAAAACCTGGCCAAAGCAGGATCATCTCTGATCGAGGTCAGGTTGCTCAGGGTTTTATCCAGTTGGGTCTTGAAAACCTGCAAGAACAAGGAGTGTAGAAACTCTGGGCCTCTGTCCCATGCCTGACTGTCTTCATGGTGTAAAAAACTATTCCTAATATCCAATCTGAACATCACCTACTATGCCCCCCTACAAGGACCTTGGCTCTGTTTTCATGAGGGCACCACAGTAAAAGCCTTGCCCAACATCTTCCTGCAGTGCTGTAAGGGGCAATGAAATCATTCTACTTGTCTCCCAGCAAATCCATGGAGCATATAATGCCTGCCTAATTTAGAATGACAGTCTTCTCTTTACCCTATATCCATGGTAGAGGGGCAGGTTGAATGCAGAAAGTGACTGTGAGGTCTTGTGAGTTTGAAGAAGTCTTGAAATGGCCTAAAGTATGGGAAAACAATTAGCCCTCCTTCACTGTTGTCATCCTGTAGACAGAGAAGTGCTCTCTCCATTGTTGGGAATGTGAAGAGCAGACACCCCAACCTGAGCTTCTGGCACTGCTCTCAAGCCCTTCCTGGGCAGCAAGGAGTCCAGCTGGCTCCTGAAACACAGCTCTCTGGAGGCTTTCTGGTGTGTCCTGTCAGCCTGGTGAGATTATCCTGTGAGTGATGCTTTCCTTTTCAGTTGGTCTGAGGCCTTGGGGTGGAGGGGATGTTGTAAGGTCCATACTGCAAGTATTTTCTGTGTGACAGTAAGTGCAGGTTGGTGCAGTTAGAATGGAAGGGTTAAAGCTCCATGTGATACAGTTGTAAAGGGAAGAAAGAAGCCCCAGCTGGGAAGTCTGTACTGAGATTAGCAGTTTTGTTGACTGTGAATCTGCAGTGATTTTGCAGAGACCCCAGATCTTCCTTAGCTCAGGGAGGGGATATTTCTGCTACAAGGTTACCCTCGCCGATTCACAGGAAAGGCAAAGTGCAGTCCCAGCTCTGGAATATCCAAAGTCTCTTTAAAAGTAGAAGGCAGTGAATCTGGTTGTGTACTTCATTTTAACAAAAATAAATGACACTTCTGTCAAAATAAATGCCAGATCAAGTGATCTTATTGCTTTTTTTCTTAACTAAGGCAAAAGGAGCCAGGCTTCTCTTTCACAATGTGAAGTACCTGCTCATTGCTTTTCATGCTCATTCTTGCTTTGTTACTTGTTTCTCTACCTCCTGAGTTTACAACCTCTCTCACTTAGATCCTCTTCTCTTCCAGGCAAACACCGCCTTGTCTGTGAAAGAACTGCTGAACACAGACTGCAAAGAGCCTTCTTTGCTGAGTGTGCAATGAGATCAAGTCTTACTGGAAACAGGAGGTTAGCATAGGTAGCCAAAAATATGGGGTGTATGTGTGTGTGTGTGTCTGTGTGTGTGTGATATATTAAAATCTTAAGCAGTCAGGATTGCTTTTACAATCATTTGATTGCTCCTTACCTCCTCAGAAATATTTGTTAATCATTGGCATTAAAAGCTGAAATCTGTGAAATCCAGCATGTGCCTTCATTTTAGGAAGATCATAATGAAGTTTTTAGCCAGTTGGACATGTATTTATTGAGCAAGAGTGTGACTAGAAAAACAAGCATATTACAAACTAAGGGCTTCCTCATAACTAATTTTGCAATATATTTAATTTTGTGTTCTCCAAGATGACATTCCCTTCAGTGTTTCCCCTTTGCTTATTTTGCAGTAGCTGGTTTTGTTCTGGGTTTTGTTTTTAAGGAAGCATGAAAAAACAAAATCAGAAGACATGTACATGTGCTATCAACACTAGATCGATTTCTTCTTTACTGGTCATCCATAGTTTTGCTGACTATCAGCTTACAATTGAGGCTTTGGGGTGGTGTGTAAGTTGCCCATGCAGAGAGCTCACGACATCTGTCCAGGGTAGGCCACAGAGTCAAGGTCTGACTGGTTTCATGAGGCACAGAGTGAAGGAAAACAGGAAATTCCATCAGAGCAGAACAAGTAAGACCAGCATTTTGGTTTTAGACATAGCCCTCAAAGAAGTTTGAAGATTGATTATCAGCATCTTGACAGAATCTGGAGGCTGGAGGCAAACTGATACACCTGGAGGCCTTGTTACTGAAAAAGGCATTTGGGACAAATAACAAGTGGGAGAAGAAAGGAAAAAGTTGTACCGTAGGGCTCTGACAAATCTTGTTGGTGTTAGTGGTGCTATCTCAGCTATCTGGCAGGACAGACCTGTATGATACTCATGTCCAACCCACACACTGTCCAGACTTGTTGGACCACAGCCTGGCATATGAGCTCAGCCTGAGGCTGAAGTGGCAGGGCTGGATTACTCAGGGCAGAAGGTTTGCCACAGGCATCTGGGAAAGTGGCTGTAGGTCCATACACATGAGCATGAACCATAGTGCTCTGATAATCCTGCATATTAAAACTTGCAACTCACCACCCTTTGGGAATAGCTTAAACCTTCTAGACAGATGTGAACCCAAGCATGTTTCCATGGATTTAATGTTCAATATAACTCTCCTTCTCAAAACGGGGTGCAAATGAGAGGTTTGTTTTCCTAAAGCAGTCAATAAAAATGCTATGTATTTTTTCTCCATAAAATATTGTGTAATACTAAAATGTTAAAGTGATACTGAATGATATTTGATATCTTAATTCCTGAGTATTCCAGGCACATTGCTAAGCAGCCCTTGAGAAGCACACTGATATTTATGAGAGCAGAGAATTCCCTATGGCTCTCACTGAAGATACATTCTCCCTACATGACCCGGGCTGTGAGCACTCCTATTGCTCCCTCCTTTGCAAGGAAAGCCTGGCACATGAAACACAAAAACAGAGTGTGGTGCCAAGCACTGTTTCCAAGTCTCAGGCAAAGCAGAGTACATGGGTTTAAAATACCATCCTCTGGTCATGGAGAGAGCTGCTGCTGAAAGGGCCTAAGCAACAATTCATTCAGTGACAGCCACTTCCTTTGTGTGCTTGTTTGGCAAGAAGAAGCTGTAGTTACCTGGCAGCCAGGCTGGACAAAGTCTAGTAGGTTAACATGAAGTTAACATTTTCAGTGTGCACAGGAGTTTGGAATCACTCATTAACAGAGAGTAAATGATCTCACTGTAAGGACTAAGCTTGAAAGCTTTTTTTCCCCCCATTTTTGCCTGCAGAAAAAAATAATTCTGAAGCAGTCTTAAATTTAAGAACTTCTGAATTGATTTCATGCTATCTTGCAAAATGGTTTTCTACTCAGACGGAATTTTGGCAGGATGTTTGATAGAATACATACTTAGAAATGAAGCACACATCGAAAAATATGGGCTATTTATAGGCATGAACTCCTTCTAGTAGTACATGAAAGCACATCATTAACCTCTTTCCTGAATTGTTATTTCTCTTTCTAGTGATTACCCTTCTTCAGGCATGAAGATTAACAGTGGGTGATTGTTTTGGTAATGTGATTTTTATATATTTTATAGATTAAAATAATGTATGTAAAGTAAGACTGCTTTAGTCTGGATGTTCCTATTCTTTTTACTTTCACCATTACAGAAAGAACATGAAACACCAATCCACTGAGATCTTTCATTCCTATTGCTCAATAGCAGAAGTGCAAGACAACATGGGTTTTGACACAACTAAGCATGAAAGTTTCCTGTTGCTGGCCTGCTGATTTACTGCCATCTCATTTTGTGAAGAGTTAAAGGGCTGTGTGGTTGTATGGTCCATGGACCTTGTTGAGAAGGTCTCAATGCCCTGTTTGCTACTGGATCATTGTCTCATGGAGCTGCAATCAGATCACAGTTATGGGTCTTGCTGGCTTCTAGGGTACTAAGAACATGGTCCCAGGGTACTACTGGGAAAGATTTCCTTCAGATAAAATGTATTTCATAGAATTGTAAAATTGCCTGGGTTGGAAGGGACCTTCAAAATCATCTAGTTCCAGCATGCCTGCTTTGAACAGGGACACTTTTCACTGGACCAGGTTGTCAGACCTCTGTCCAATCTAGCCTTGAACACTTTCAGGGATGGGGCGTCCACAACTTCTCTGTTCAACTGGTTCCAGCGCCTCACCACCCCCACAGTAAAGGCTTTCTTCCTAATATCTAACTAAACCTACTCTCTTTCAGTTTGAATACATTCCCTTGTCCCATCACTATATGCTCTTGTAAGTATCTTCTCTCCATCTTTCTTGTAGATACTGGAAGGCCACAACTAGGTCACCACAAAGCCTTCTTTTTTTCCAGGCTGAACAGCCCCAATTCTCTCAGCTTTTCCTTGTAGAAGAGGTGCTTTGTCCCACTAATCATCCTGGTGGCTGTCATCTGGACTTGTTTCAACAGGAATGATGTCCTTCCTGAGCTGGGGTCATCTCTGGTTTTATTTCAAAAAATTAAAATGAACACAGTTTTTCTAAAGAATCAGCTACCAGCCAAGACCTTAATGATCTAGTTTTCAGATAAAATGTACAATGGTGAAGCACAGAGAGCATCATTTGTGTTTTGAAAAACAAGTTGGAGTAACAACCTCAGGGGGTTTTATCTTCCTTTGAAGTGCTCATGCAATTCTCATTTACAACAGTCAGAACTACGGGCGCCTGGCAGAGGTTTAGCAGAGCGCAGCTTCCATGGCAACTTCATATGTAGTGAAATCACCTAATTTGGATGGCTGGAGGAAGTGGGTAGTGGGAGAAGAAAGTCTGACTAAGCCACAAAATCCCCATGTGACTTTGTACAACTCTTATATAAGCATGCAACTTCATCATCTGTGGAGCTGGGCAGTGCTTTAACATTTGGATTCATCAAGGGCAAAGCTAGAGATGTTCTTGTCCCAAAGAGGGAAAAATGATAGAGGAATATCATCTCTACCTCTTACCTGAGAGCCAAATTTTTCCTCAAAGCCATATGTTTTCAAAAGCATTCAGCTGCAGCCCAACCCATTAGCTACTCCTCCCAGAGAAACTACCCAGCATTTACTGTGAGAACCAAAGGGCCAAACTGTGTGAATTCACAGAATCTCCACTAGCCAGCTCTGTTCAGTACTGTTCATAGATTTTCCTGACCTGTTGCGTAGTTGTTTTTCAGGCAGCATCCAGCTGTGTTCTGACTGTGATAGCATAAAAGATAATAAAATTTATTCATTCGCCAATGCTTCATGCATATACACGAGCCTAGCTGCAAATAAAACGTTTCCTGGAATCTGACAACTGCCTTCACACACCCTGATGATCATTGTGGTGTAATAATAAAAACCAGAGAAAGGAACAAGAGGTAAGCTTTAAGTAGGAAATATAGAACCATGGTTTATTAAAGTAGTTTTGCAAAATGAGGGTTTAGTAATGAACAGGGAAAAAAGGAAAGACAACTGTAACCAGAGAGCAAATGTAATAAATAGGTTTGTGTTCCTTTCTCGGATTTCAAATAGTAGACTTCGTACAGAAAAAAAAAAAAAAAAGTAGTGCATGTTTCATACAAACCCTGCATTTATGATTAAAAGATCTAATTACATAAAATATTAGTCCTCAAGTCAAATGACTTTGAAATAGGCAAAGGCAGTAAGCTAACTAGCAGGCAGATTTCAGAAAAGATCTCTTAACTGAGGCATTCAAACCACAAGCCTTGTGACTGATTTCAGGAGGATGATTAACTCTTGATTCACGGTTCTGGGAAGAGCAGCCAGCAGCCACTTCCTCTGAAACAGGGCTGATGTGCAGCTCACTGCCTTCAAGCAGAAAGTGTCTCTTACATGATTTCACAGAAATGTTGCAAGTGGTTTCTACTGTCCTTTGCACTGGTTTTGCTCATATGCTCAGACTGAGGAGCTTCTTTCTTATGCTTATCATAAGACACAAAACTTGTGTAACACTGCTGGCAGCTGGTTGTGTGTTTGTTCTAGGGAATTTGCTGCCTTTTCTTTTAATGAACATTCATTAGCTAAATGGGGAGATGATATCTATGCTTTTGTTTTCTTTTCGTTTTCTTTTTTTTT
>VXBX01001574.1:371158-390862 GCA_013400415.1 Scytalopus superciliaris
TTTTTTTTGGCCAGTGTATTACTAATGTGATAAATGCCAATTTGTATGCTTAAAGTAGGTCTGTAGGTTTGTTGAATAAAGTGCCATAAGAAGGTAAAAAATTCTCTGCAGTACAGGAAAAGTAAAAGAACTTATGAAAAGTGAAGGAATAATCAAACCTGAAGAAGTAGAGAGCAGTAACCCAAGAAGAAAGAACAGGAGGACACTATAAATCAAACTGCAAAACCAAAGAACAACTTTGCTTGAACTTTGTGCTCATTAGCTCAGTAAAATATCCACTGATAGGCTGATTACCCCTTACTCACAAAATCTTCTTCCACTTAGAGCTTGCATAGTAAAATCTGTGTCCACTGTGTCTTTATATATAAACTGAGACAAGAGAACAAAAAGCCAATGACTGTAGCTTTAGGTTGTTACAAATGCAGGAGATTCCAACTTTGTATGGTTAAAAGCATATAACAATGAGCACCTGGCATGCTGAAGGTGTTATAGCCTTGTGGATTCATCACATAGCATCTGTCTTTGCATAGACATTAAATAAGAGCAAATGTCTTGACTCTTTGTGTGGTTTGGCACTGTGCACAGTGGGCAAAAAATCCTGTATTTGGGAATACAGGTTTGTAAAGTACATTTTCATCCTTTGTCAGTGGCAAGAAACCATCAGACAGGAACTCAGATCCTAGAATTCAGAGATCATTATTGATTGTAATCAACATGTGACCAACTTGAGCGCATAAATGAAACTGCACCACTAAATCAATCATCTGTTACTCAGTCATCTTCACACTGTTTGGATTCGTCTTTCTCTGTGTGTTTCATAGGGACAGCTAGTTGTAATGGTCCAAAAGAAACCCAGGAGAGAGATTTAACAAGTAGTACAAACCATATAGGTTCAGTGTTTCAGCTTCCTTTCTGACGCTCTTTGTTTAGCTTCACAGATTGACTCTTGGGTGTTTAAAGATGGGTGGGATAGATGCAGGGTTCATTACCCTGTGGGTCTGGGTCTGCTTTTATCTCAGTGTATTGTTTGCAAATTGTTCCACCAAGGAACTTTTTGCTTATCAACAAATGGTGCTAATAAATACAGGATTTTTCTACATATCAGAGCTATACCAAGGGGATTTCTAGGGTATGTTTTTCTAATGCCCTAAGTACAGTACTAGTTATTCAAGATAAGGAAATAAGAGACCAAAATAAGAAGCCAAACAATATGAGCCTATGTGGACAATGCAGAGGTGATACAGCAATTGTGTTGCCAAACCATGAACAGCATAGGTCACCCCTTAAGATCTGATTTCATGGATGTTGATCCTAATATTGCTGGATCAGAGCAGGAAAACATTTCATGCAGTCATGCTTCTGCTGAGTCAACCCAAAAGCTCATTTGGATAATTTTTTAATATTTTTAATAATTTAATCTGTGGAAGACGTGCAGTTCTTTTGATATTAGTGATGTGGTAGAAAGAAACCACTACTGATACAAAATTAGTCTACCAGTATTTTATGAAGAAATGTAAATGGATAGAGTTTTCTCACTTTGAAAACTGGGGCTGTGCTGGTTATCTGATAAAGCTGTCTTCACATGACCTGCAACCACAATTCAGAGGGAGGAGGAACAGAGAAGTGACACACAGTGAAAGAACAAGAGTAGTCCTAATCAGTGATTTTAAGGTCAGGTTTTAAGTATTCTTATTGTTCACTCAGGTTTCTTTTTTTACCAGTTCCCATCATGTGTTTTTGTCAGTTCTAAATCTTTTCCCTAAAAAGGACAAAGTGCAGATAAAATCTGATCTTCTGATGTCAGAGAGCTTCATGACTTTGCATCAGACTCTGTCTCATTTCTGAAGATTAATGTACCTTTGACTCTCCCCAGAGGCCCCTTCTTTCTGTTGACTTTTAAAAATAGTTTTCCCCATTTGCATCATTTATTTTGAGTCCAGTGCCTAGAATTTGGTAATATTAAATGGATGCATTTCAAGCCTTACATACTCAGAACTAAAAAAATCCAACCAACCCCAACCAAAGAAAAAGTCACAAAACATAAAATTCCATCACTCTCAAGAAAGCACCAACAAAAAATGATTTACAAAGTAAACATATTCATTCTGTGTTAACAGTGTAAAACATATCATTAAAAAACAGTTGCAAAGTGTATCAACTTGTTTTTCGCAACGCTACAGGTACAGATGATTCAGAGTTCAAATCAGCATGAAAAGAGTGTGTAGGTTTTGCTGGATTTCTAGCTCACTCAGCCAGAATAATATTTATCCTATTGATTAGACCGTCTCACCTAGTATTTGTAGCAAAGGATGTCAGATAGGAATAGAATGGCGTACCAGATGAGAACCTCATCTCGCCAGCAGAACCTCACCCTGCACAAACCGTATCTTCCTGTTTATTTTGGGATTATGGAATGGCCAAATCAAGGAAACAACTAGTGGTTGTGATCCACAGGGTCCTGTGGATCTGTTCCTGTCCCCCTCCAAATTTTGTCTGTCATTGCTTCAGATTCACAGCTGTGAGAGAAGGGAATAATCATCAATTGTGATGCTCTAAAGCTGTTGCTTACAAATGAATTAATTTACAAGCAATATGCTTGGATCCAAAAGTCTTTTGTTTAAAGTGTGAAATCTTTGTCTTTTCAAATAAAAACCTTTAAAATGAGCTGGAAAGGGAGAAGTATATGGGCACATATGTCTATGGAAAATACTCATTCACAAATGCTGAGTAGGAATTTTTATGTCATGTTTTGCAAGGAGAAGTACAGATTTACCTTCCAGCACCATGTATTTTGCATTCATATATTGTGGCCCAGAGATAAGTGTTGTTCATGTTTGCCTAATTGTCCTAAAGATAGATGCACAAACACTAACGTAAAGAAAAACCCCAGGCAACACCTTCCCTCCCAAAACCTTTGTGTTTATCTGTGCTGAAAGGCAGGGAGGATATGAGAGTTCCTTTTGCAAGTTCTTTCTCACAGGTTTGAACCAGACTTATTTTGCTTTTAGCCATACATCTTACCTCGGGTTTTGTTCAGTTTACAGATTGAACATGTTGGTTTATTGTCCGAGGGATCTTGCAGTGCCAAAGAAAAGAGGCCTCTTTTCTAGAATGTGAAAACTGCATCATAATACTCTTTGGGAGATGAATTGTGTTTCAGGCAGAGTTCAGAGTTTAGAAATGCTTCACTGGGCAGACTGGCTGACTTGGAAGTTCATTTGGATGCTCTTCCAAAATGCTGGACTGGAAAAGAGAGAAACTTCTTTCACTTTTTGTGTAAGAAACTTGATTGAAAGTACTTTTTGTGTTTATATATTTTTTCCTTCATCTCGCCTGAATTTATGCCATTTCTTTTGTCACTCAGAAGTACAGTTGAATAGAGTTTATCATAGTAGTGGGGGGAAAAACTCTGCATGAGACATTTTTTACCTAGGATACCTAGGATAGATTAATTTCAGTGGAGTAGTTTTATTCTTGACATGCAATTCCTCTCTTTAAATCAAGTATTATGAGGGTTCCACTATGGAAGCAGTATGAGTGCTCAAGATTTAGACCTATTATTACTGCAAAGCAAAGAATTTGAGAATGATTTTGGGTGGATCTTTCAAACCTGAAACAGTAATCAAATCTAGACCATAGAATTATTTAACTTGAAAAACTGGCAAATGAAAAATTAGCTCTAATTAATATGTGCAAGGATTAAGATGACTAATCAGTGCTGAATGCACTCAGAATTGAATTCATTGCACCCAAGGCCACCTATATAAAAAGTATATGTCAATGTAAGATCCTTTCAGAGGACTAGTCAATGCCTCTTAAGGCACTGGTTATAGGCTGGGATCAAAGAAAATTAGAGTTGCCTATTTTTCTTTATTACCTGTGAAAAATTTACAGGAGTAACCTGGATTTAGCACACTTGAATGACTTATTTATGAGTATTTAATTTGAAGTGAAATGAGTATTATATTCACTATAGTCATTCAACCTGTATATGCCAAATAGATACAACAGTATAGTATGCAGAAATCTGCCTACAGAATACTTTGTAAAAAAAAAAAAAAAAAAAAAAAAAGAGGGAAAAAGTTAATCCTCAAAGCTGACTCTTCCTCAATGAAAATGTCCCTGGTGAGATGGGCAGGCTGATGACTAAGTCCTGGCCTGAGGCTTAGTTAGCTGAACAGACCATAAAAAACTGCTGGATGTAACAACTCGCACTGAGAGAAGATGACAGTAGTCATGGGTAATACTATGAAGGATGGCCACATTTTACAGGTGTTTAGGGGGAATTGTAGCAGTAAAAACTGGACCCCACTGACACATGCAGGGATCTACTGGTGATCTCTGAGAGGTGGCAAGATCGTGGAAAATCCTTCAGCAGTGCCTGGTATGGCTGAAATGGTCAAGGTAACAGCATCAGAGATACCAAGTTTGGGTGCAAAGCTAGCAAAAATGGGACCAAGAGGGAAAAGTAACATGGAGGCTTGTTTATTTGAGAGGTCATGGAGCTAGAGAAAGGGGAATGAAAATGGGCTGGAAAAGAACAAGTTTGAGAAAATGGGGAGAAGGGAGAATAAAAGGAGCTTGTTAAGTGTAAGCAAGTGTTTGGTTAACAACTTGGGCCAAACCCTGTGCCCCATTTTGCAGGCTACGCTATCTTCTTGTTAAAATCTGCTTCAGTTTTCTGTGTGAGCACGCTTTCAGTTCCATATGAGAGTTCACCAGCTTCACTAGCTGCTGAATAAGACAAGGAATCTTATCTAATTCTAAAGGAAGTGAAGATGTGAGCCTAAATAAAAGGAAAAGGTTAGATAGCTAAGATAAGACCTATAGTCAGACTGCAGTTTCTAGTGCATATAAACTTTATATTGCAATGGGGCAGGGGGACCCAGGGAGCCTGGGTCATTCACCTTTGTTTTCTGGAACTGAGTAGGCACTGACTCAATTTTGAGTTCCCTAAGAAATAGTTTACTACAACTTCAGTCAACTAAAAATTCAATTTTTAATTCTACCTATTCTTCAAAGTCCAGCCATGCTTCTGAGAAGATCTGTTTTGTCAGGAAGGTCAGCAGTTTCTCATGCTTGGGCTAATTATGATCCGACAAATAACTTCTGTAAGTCACTGGGATGTAGGAAATTGACTGCTCTACAAAGTAGTTGAGCTCCCATGACAATAAGAGAACCACTGGATGCAGAACAAAGTATTTTGAAGAATGAAAGGATCTCAGTCTAAGATGAAATACTTTTTTAGACAAGTTCAACAACCCATTTCATTACACAGTGCTCGTTTAATTTATTTTCTGTTGGTTTTTTGTTGTTGTTGGGTTTTTTGTTTGTTTTGGTTTTTTTCCCGTGGAATATTTGATTTTAAGTCTGACCTTGAGAGATCTAAAGAAAAACACAGAGGAAAACATGAAAGACTACAGATAAACCTTATAAGCAGACAGTGCTTCTATCCTGTCAGTTGTTTTCCAGGACAGTATCTTACCCTTTGTCTTCCTAAAGAAAAAAGCCTATTGTTAAAGCAAGTGACATCAATAGGATTACATATCAGCTATTTATTCTCCACAAGTTTATTTCATCAAATGTTTTAAACATGTCTGTTTCAAAAGTGTAGAAACAAACTATCATAGCATTAGTTGAAGAGACTACCGTATACAGAAGTACTTGTGTTTATCACAACTGTTTCCTAAAAGATAATGCCTTACTAACTACTATTTTAGGACTTTTAGGGTTATTTCAGCACCACCTTCATGGTGAGAGATGGAACTAATTATGCACTACATTCTGCATGCACTGAGGTTGTACCTTCCACAGGCTCCCTATGCCCTTGGGCTATTTGGACAAAGACCAGGGCTTGTGGGTAGTTACTGGCTGGGGAAATTTACCTCTCAGTCTTAAGGAGTTGACCCACCATGACTGAACTCTAAACATTGACTCTAACTCATTATAGGGTCCAGCTTTTGACATATAAAATACATTTCAATTGCAGTGCAATGTGTTACCAGCACACAGGGCAGATTCACTTCCCTGCAAAATTGGTTTCAGAGACTTGATATAAAGCCTTGTAAGGACACTCCTAATTCACATCAATGATTATAGCACCAGTATGGGATACAGGTGTTCAAAATGCTCCAGCTGTCTTTGACACATATTTTTTGTGGAAACTTACAGCTAATATGCCATTAAGCAAAACAAATATCAACAGCAATCCCTTCCATTCAGTTGAATTTATAAAAGCAAGATACTCTTTTATATGTCAAGTCCACCCTTGTGGGTACCAATATATTCCAGTGGGAGGAAGAAATACAGGATACTTTCTTTCCTGTGCTTCATATTTCAGCTGCAGACAATTATTTTTAAATTTTCTCTTCAGCTCATGCTTCTATATGCCTTCAGTTTGAGAAGAAAACACAGAATTGGAATCAAGTGAATTCAGGTCACCTTGAAGGGTAGGAATCTTGTCAAGAAATCATGAAATGTGCATAAATATGAAAAACAGTGACAATTTGTGCAAATTTTATTTGGTCTATGGCAGCTCAAGGAAATGAATCTCACTCTTTTGCAAGTATTCTTAAATAGCTTGATGACCTATTCAGTTTTGAAAAGTCATGGCACACAGCAAGAAGAGACCAGGAACTGTAAAACACAAAGTGTTGGTTGATGAATGTATTTGGGATTTTAGCTTTGGAGTGAAGTTTTCTAATCAAAATAGCTTAACTTAAGAACGTCTTTTTATGCACTGAACACAGATCTGTTACTCCATGCTTACTTAGAGATCTCAACAACATAAATGTGAGAATTAAAAGACTATCTGCATATTAGTGACAAGCTCATGCTCATTATGAGCTTTAATCATAATATGTCTCAGTTACTAGTTGTCTAGTAGGACTAAGCCACTTCTGTTTAATGGGTTGAATAGGTGAACACTTTGTAGTGACTGTCTTATACCATAAATATCTAAAATCAGTGAATCCCACCTGTGGCGTGCAGGGCTCCTGAAATTACTGCCACTTGGATAACATCCTGAAGAATTTACAATATGATGTGAAAAATATGTGGACATAACAAATGGTGAGAATGCAATGTGCCCTTGAGATCCATGTATTACTAGTATTTCACCTAAGTTAGATGCAAAATAGCGAGGTGACCTTTAGCAAAATGCTTGCCACACTTCCAGTGATTTACAGAGAATTGGTAGTATCACTTAATTAGACTTCTAAAGTTCATGGCAAAATGTTGAGTGCTCTGCTGTATATGTTAGCTTTAGGAAACAGACTGGCAATAATCACTTAGCAAATGCATCTGCTCGCCATCAACATTTTTCTATCACATTCGGATTTCTTAATTAGTTGGATCAAGTAATAGAAGAGGCAGTATGTTTATATTCTTTTCCCTGAGGGCTACTTGTCACCCTTTGATGACCATGTCAAACTCCCATTGATTTTTGTGATAGCCATTTCCTATTCAAGGGTGTAATTTAGCCCAGGGAATTTATCAGCTACAAAATAGACAAAAGCACCTCAGAAGAGGCATTAACACCATATTTTAACTTATTCCATTGCCATTGTGCTTAATGAGCTATTTCTAAGTCTGTCACTAATAGAAATGTCATAAAAACAGAGGGTTCCAGATGTTCCAAGCTGCCCTGTAAGATGACTTCAAAGAACCAAAACAGTCTAGGCATGATGGGACAAAATTCAGTGATACCTAATTCAACAAAATTCTTAGTGACCCCAAAGACTTTCTGTGGTTACTCCAGCCCATACCCACTCCTGCTCCACCCCATCCCTATCCCTCATAATTTATCTGTGAAGAAAACTGACTGCTTCTTCCTTCATCCAAGAGCCACCTATAGCTCTGACCCTTGAGCAGGCAAAGACACAATACCATTCCCTTTCACTGCACCTGGCTGCAGTTATGGCAAGCTCTGAGTAAAGACAACTGGAAAGGCTAAAGCCAAAGTTCTGGTCTTGCAAGTAACAAAAAGTAGATAGTGATTTGGATATACTGCTGAGATCTAATGAACACAAAGAGAAATAAGCTTCCGGAGAAGTATCAGCAAGCTGCTTATACAGTAAAATGTATAGAAAATAGTGTTTTCTCTATCAAATCAAACAGAGAGTGAGAATAATTGGAGTTAAAATAATTGGTTTCTGTAAGACATCCAGCCTTGTTGGCTTTCTAGAGGGGTGAAGTCTGAAGAGCATCAAAGCCAGAACAGATGAAGAGAGCTTATGTGATTAAAAGAATGTGAGCAAAGTACGAGAACAATTGTGTTAGTGCAACAGACATCTATGATAGATAGAGAACAAAGATTCATGTAGGAAAGCATGTAAAGTTCATAAGAAAGAGTCAGAAAAACCTTTTTTCATCTGATTTTTTATGACCAACAGAAAGATGATACTGAGATTTTAATAAAGCTTTTTAAGGGAAAAAGCAAAATATGGGATGAACCCTTCACTATAAGGAAAACTTTACAATATATAAGAACTTCAGGGCAAACAAAGAAAATAGAGAGGATACAAATGATGCAGTCATTAGTGAATAGTTACATAGCATTGAAAAACCACACAGGCCAAATTATTCATACTTGGCTACTCAGGGTCTGCAGCAGCATTTACAAGTGTGTCAAAAATAGTCAAACTGCATCCTCTTAGAAATTCTGAGTTCTGTCTTTCACGTTTTTTCACCTCAAAGCCTATGCAGTAAGTGGGAACAAAAGGAGTCTTTGTGGTTTTTTCTACTTTACAAACCTCAGATCAGAACAATTGAAATGTACTCCACCTATATCTGTCCAACCCTGTGCAGTGCACGGGAACAAAGCAACAGCAGCAAAATGTCTCCTTGCAGAACTGACTAACAGCATGTACAACAGAGATGCTGCCAATAAAAGGATAAGTGGCACCCTGATGATGCTGCTTTGTTGACAGACAGACAGACATCAGCCAGCCTTTATTAACAGAGATGTTTTTTTGTGCATTTGGATCCTTATCTGCTTATTTCACTGCTGTGCTGGTTTTGACTGGGGTAGAGTTAATTTTTTCCTTAGGAGTTGATATGGGACTGTGTTTTGGATTTGTGCTGGAAACAGTGTTGATAATATAGGGGTACTTTAATTACTGCTGAGCACTGTTCAGAGTCAAGGCCTTTTCTTGCTCTTCATTGCACCCCACCAGTGAGGAGGCTGGGTGTGCACAGGGAGTTGGCAGGAAACACTGCCAGGACAGCTGACCCCAGCTGATCCAAGGGATATTCCAGACCATATGGCGACATGCTCAGTAGATAAAGCTGGGGGGAGAAGAAGAAAGAGAGGATGTTCAGAGTAATGGCATCTGTCTGTCCAGGGCACTGTTACACATGATGGAGCCATGCTTTCCTGGAGATGACTGAACACCTGCCAGCCCATGGAAAATTAGGAATTAAATCCTTGTTTTGCTTTGTTTGGGCACACAGCTTTTGCTTTCCCTATTAAACTGTCTTTGTCTCAATCTACCAGCTTTTTCACTTCTCCAGTTCTCTCCTTCATCCTGATGGTGGGAGAGTGAGCAAGAAGTTGTGTGGAGCTGAGTTGCCAGTAGAGGTTAAACCACAACAGTGGCTTATTGCTGCTTCTTTACTTCTCTGTTTACAATGATCTTGCTAGATTCAGGCTCACCTCTTCATAAACATGATTTCTCCTGTGCCATTCATAGCACAACACAATGATGCCAATTGCATCATGATTAGCAGGTGAATTCATCTCTGGCAGTGGAATGATAAGAGCCCTCATTGCAGTTAGATCAATTAAGCTACAAAGAAATGCTATGAAAATGTTCTCACTCTGTGGACTGAGAATGGAATACATTAGCACAGACGTGTCTGTAAGTTTTTGTCAATAGAACAGTTAATGATTCTTTATTTGGAGTAACTAAAGAAAGGTTTTCAGTAATTTGAATAAATTCATTTAAATGTTACATAAATATATGAGATTGCATCTACTATCTGTTATAATAGGTCAGCATTGTAGGTAATTTCTCTGTTGCAAAAAGGCTATGTCAGATCTGGAATATATTGTTCTAGAATAGCCAAGACTAGAACACAATAATACATAAAGATGAAAGAAGCTATAATACCTCATATTTCTATCTGCTGCAGAAATCTGCCTTCCATATAAAAATTAATGAATCATCTCTCATATTGGACTTTACTGTCCTGCAATAGATACTTTCAACTACATGCTAGTACATATTTAGCACAGACCACCTTGTAGCAGAGTTATTTCTGATTCTGATATTGCAGTTGCTAATTGCATTGTCTTAATTTTAAGTTGTAAAGTTACATATTGTTACATATGTTGTATCCTTAACGATGTGTTCATTACAACGTTTAAATGTTAAGCTTGCTAAAAGATGAAAACACATAATTTTTTAGGTTTTTGGGGTTTTTTCTCTTTTGTTTTGTTTTGTTTTTTTTCTAATAATTACTATTTCAGTAACCACAAAATACCACAACTCAGTATAAAACAATATTCTGTCTGGCTTATTAACCATTTTTACCAGTGTTCAGAGTTCTAAAGTATTCCTAAATATTGTTAATTTTTATTTGCAACTGATATCTTTGTAGATTCCTAGGATGAGATAATTGGGCAGATGGCAGTACCTTATGGCACATTCAGATTCAGGTCCTGACCAAGTTAAATAAGAATATTTATGAAGAGTTAGTTTCTAATCCAGTTTTGTTCTCAAATGAGGGAGATTTGGACCTTAGTTCATCAGAAATTCTGATACAAACAGAAAGTGTTGCTTTGTGAAAGCCTCAGGTTAGAAAAAGCAAGGTGCTGTGATATCTACAGAATTATAAAGAATCATTTATTGTGGAAAAAAAAAAATCATATTAGAGGGGACACCAGGAAGTTAGTCTGCATAGGCATGGCTGAAACATTGTCTGAAACTGGCTGTCCACATAGATAGATTTCTGGCTAAAGATTCAATCTGAGTTAATATGCTTGGAGTCCATGTGTTAGTATTTATGCATGCATTTATGTATCTGGAAACTGATAATGAAAATAGCCCCAGGAGAAAATATGATCTAAAGGCAAAAGGGAACAACTGGAAATGGATTAATAAAATTACATAAGGGACTTGGCTTACTGAAGATGCTGGATATGCAACAAAAATATGAAAACAAAACCAAAAGAAAGTAAGAACTGAACCTGTGTCATACATGAACAAAAAATAGAAAATAAATTAGAGAAATAAATTAGATTTTTATTTTTCCACTGGAGAAGAGGACTGAGTAGTGAATGAGATCCTTCAGTCAAGAATAATGCATAACATGCTGGAAGGGCCACAAGAGGTAACTGTTGAGTGTTGCAATCACTCACACAATGGAGCTCTAGAGAGAAATTGGTTTTAAAGCAAAAAACAAGCAGCAGATGACAGAATACATATCAGAGTGAGGAACTCTGGCATCCAAATGGACCTTTGGAGGCAGTACAAGTTATGTTAATAGGGCATTGCACACTCTTGTTAAAGGCAGCATCATATGCAAGACAGATGGTTCCAGGTTTCAGGACATACCCTTGGGAGAAACCCCAGAGGCTTAGAGAGACCTCACCTACTGTCAAGGAGAGAAGAATTTATCTACTGAAAGAGAGAAGACACTAAGGGTCATCAGCTCAAAACAAGTTCATAGGACTAAGAAAAAGAACCTGTTTTGGACCAGTATGAGAGGATCAAGAAGAGAAATAGCACAATCCAGTTTATACATATATCAGAAGGAAAGTGAAAAGAAGGAAGGAAGGAAGGAAGGAAAATAAAAAAATCTTGCTTTTTGCACTAACCAGTGTAAGGAGAGCACTTCCAACAAGCCTGCCAGATCCCAAGGTTCTCTTGGCACTGAAGAAGAAGGATGCTTCATTTTATGATCTGTTTTTATATCAAAGAGCAATTTGTTTGCTTATAGATGGTGCAGCTAGCCATAATACCAACCCACAAAAATGTTAAAAGGTGATTTTAGACTGAAGAAAATTTAGCCAAATAAAAGGCATATACAACAGAAGCAGCTTGAAGCTGTTAGTAAAGAAATAAAGGGGATAAGCAATAAACATTGTTCCTTGGAGTTCATAAGGGGTGAAATGGAGGAGTGCCAAATGCAAAATTTGTCTTCAATAAAGCTCCTTACTCAGTAAATTCTGGGTTACTTACCAGTTTAGTAGTGTAGCTAAAATCTTGATATGAGAAAAGAGGGACAAAAGTGATTTGTGTCAAAATTTTAATAGAATATGTGCTTCAAGGAGGAAATTCAGAGACCAAACAAAAATTAAAACTGTCCCTGAGCTTACACATGAGAAAATTTCTTCAAGTTGGAGGAAAGCTTGAAGGTTGCAAAGAGGTCAAAATCCATCTGTTGGACTTAATTCAGGGTATGATAGCAGCATAACATTGGCCAGGTGTGTCACACTGATTGAAAGACAGTTAACATATTGTATGAAAGAAACCAGGGCTTATCATGAGTTACTAAAGAAGTTCCACTAGATTTATCCAGGATAAAAGTCACACAGTATATTGTGGCATAAGCTTCCTACTCCTCTGAAAATATTTGAACAGGAAGAGCTGGGTGAGAAAGGCTTTGGATCTCATCTTGATTGCAGAAGTGGTTGATGGAAATGGAGGAATGCCCTCACCTAGAGAAAAACCTGAGTGCTGGGATTTTTACTTGAGCATTTTTACCATGAGAAAAGAAGTGTCATGTTGCTGTAAGCTGTAGATGGCATCAGGCATGCACAACAAGGAAGTCATATTCCATCCATCCTATTGAAGCAATGAGTCACAGAACCTACCATTAAATTCAAACAGCTCAACACCATATGAGGATATGAGCACAAGATGTCCTGATTTGTGTGCTCACAAAAAAACCACAAAAATGGTATTGATAGTAAAGTGACTGGTGGAATGTCAACACAGATAGGAATGAAGAAACAGTGTTGATTCAGCTTTTGGATCAGAAAACACAGACAAGATCTGTGGTTTTCTGCTTCACATGATGGACAGCCTACTGCTGCCAAGGAGAGTTGTGCACTGGGAATGACATCAAATAAAAACACAAAGCAAAAGCAGCTATTGAAATACTGTGAGATGCACAGAAGATGAAACACAAACAATCAGGCAACAGTGGAGACAGCACTGGAGATACGTACTCAGAATCTTAACAAAGGTTAGGAATCACAGTTAAGACACATCTCTTGGACATCTTAGTGACCCCTGGCCTTAACAAATGCTTACACTGCTTACAAATCACAACAAAACTGTTCAAAGAGAAAAGACAGTGGTCTCTATGAAATTTGGGAAGAGGGGATCAACTACAACATGGAGTAATCTGGAAGAAACACTAGAAAGTTTTTACAGGACTGGGAAGTAATCCTTGCAACACTTCTGTAAACAGTTCTCATTGCAAACAATGTTTTACAAATGCAGCGTTATCCAATGTCTCATATATATTATACAGTATATCATATATCAATGTTGCAGATACTCCTAGTAAGAAATTTTGACTCATCAACTATGTCTGCTGTAGTTTTTCTGTTACCCATTTTTGAGATGCCTATTCCTACAAGTAATTTGTAGCTTAGTATAATAAATAACAAATTCAGAAGAGCTCATCAGCTTGATCATATACTCCAGAACTGACACTTGTCAGGGGACAATGGCCTTAAGCTGAAAAAGGGTAGTTTAGATCAGATACTAGGAAGAAATTCTTTACTATGAAGGGGTGAGACACTGGGACAGGTTTCCCAGAGAGCTTGTGGACTCCTCATCCCTGGAGGTGTTCAAAACCAGGTTGGACGGGGTTCTGAGCAACCTGGTCTAGTGGAAGGTTCCCTACACATGGCAGGGAGGTTGGAACTAGATGATCCTTAAGGTCCCTTCCAACCCAAACCATTTTATGATTCAGTGATTCTATGGCTTTTTGTAGCACATACTGAAAACAAATCTCTTTTTGGACTGAACAAGGCAACCAGTAAGACAGTCTTGGGAACAAGGTCATTGTTTATTAAATGTTTTATACATTTTTTGAAATATTTGGTAGTGCTATCAAGCTTTTATTACTTCAACTTTCACCAGTCAGTCTCAAATATGGGATTTAATTGGAAGATTCATTTAGCTTTGCCAGTTCAAGAGCCAAACATCCGCTCTAAGCAAGCTGTCTAGGTTCTTTCTGAGGGAAACAAATTGACACTTCCATATATGATCCATCTCCATGCAGAGTGGTGTAATGAGGCGTAGAGGACTGAAGGGACTTGCTCAGAATTAGCCAGCATCAACCATGGATCATTTCTACTAATTGAAGGGTTCAGTGAAGCATTGGGCAGAGCTATTCTCAGTTCCACAATGAGTTTGCAACTGTATATAAATCACACAGACATTGTTTAAATTTCCAGCTCAAATAAACAAAGATCAATTAAACCAGACTACGGCCTAATTCTAATCTATTGTAAGACTCATTCTTGCTCTGGAATATGATAAATCCAAAGATTATGAGATATTTTCTCTTTCCCAGTAGTGAACTAGAACACAGTAGGTCTCAACTGCAGAATGAGAAAGGATCTTTATCGTTAAGATTTCTTTTCCACATCAACACATAATTTGAAGTCTATAAAACTAGATTTTTTTGAAGACCATTGAATACTCCACCAGAGCTTAAGTTCTGATAACTATATGAGTTGTTTTAACAGTGACAATATTTTTCCTTCAAATGAGTTCCTATTCCCAATATCAGAAAATCTGAGAAAAATTGTTTCACTTGTAGCAGTCAGAAAGTTAGACAGTATGATCAGATAATCTTAAGTGGTCTTAAAATGTTGGATGCTATGTCAGGCTGCCTATAACAGGGCACAGAATGGTAAAATAATAGCCATTACACACTTATATTTCCAAGCATGTTTTGTGTGTATAAAAGGGTTTTCATCTTTCAGAATGTTTTCCAAACATCTTTCTAATACCTTGTAGGAAGGTAAATATATGATCATCCTGTATTTGTAAATGAAGACAAAAAGATTTAGGATTTTGAAGCTGGTATTTTTGTACAGCTAGTATTGATCACTTACTGTTGATTTTGTCACATAACTAATTTTATGAAGTTGGCAATCTGTATAGTGGACTGGTGCTTGTATATCTGGTCCTGCTAAACCTAAGTGCTTTCGTATAACTTTAAAAAAGTAAAAGTATCCAAAAATCCATGCTCATGAAAATCTACCTTCTAAAGTGTAAAGTTGGAGGGCTTTCCAAACTGCTTCTTTGTCATTAATCTTCTATGGCTCCCATGAATGTGTCACTAGTGTTCCTTGATATTGATTATGTTTGATTTACAGTCTCAGTGAAGCATATTTAACCCAGGAGAACATGCTCCTCATCCCTATTCCTTTAATTTAAACCATCAAGCAGTTATATTGCTGATTCTCCTAGGACCTATGAATTACTTCATGACCTCATACACTATACAATGGATGATCACGAATTTTCAGTTGGTTTTCCAATTATTTTCTATCTCCTCCTTTTTGAGTAAGGTATTAACTAAGCAATAGACATTTGACATGTCTTTTCACTAGATTTCCTCCTCTGAATAATTTTGATGACCATTGTGAAAATTGTTAGTTCTCTAGTAGCTGAAATGCAGAATTGCATTATGCTTAATGGTAGCAAAAAAAAAAAAAAAAAAATTAAAAAACCCCAAAACAAAACAAAACAAAAAAACCAAAACAAAAAAAACCAGACCAGAAATCTACTATAAATGTTTTCTTGTTTATTGGACAAAATGAACTCTCTTTGCTATACAGAAGTATTAGTTTCATGACATTAGGAAATACTTCTTAGATGGAAAGCATTAGTTTCAATGAATCAGAAAAGATCTGGAAGAATTAAGCCTTCAAGAGGGCTTGAACTTCAACTAGCATATTTTATTGTCAAAACCAGATGAATTTCATACAATACATGTGACAGTTGTAGAAAAATATATTGTAAGTTAATATTTTTATCATAACTAATAGATGCAATTTTGAACACTAACTGTTGGAAAGATTCCTGACATGTCTCCACCTGGTGACACCAACAAACTATATATGTGACATGCTCACTTCTGAAAATTCTGAAAAATACAATGGCAGTTAAATGGGGTTCCTTCAATTCCTCTGTTAGTTTTAATACCCTTTATTATTAGAGGCCTGGGACTTACCCATGCTGTTTGCCAAAAGACAATTGTTTGTTTCACGATGTGAACGTGAGAGTACACATGCAAAACAGCAGATGGAGGTAGTAAGATGTGAAATACCATTATTTTCATGGATAAATTTATACATTTCTGTTGTCCCAGGGAAAAGAAATGGCATGGAGAAATCATCATCTGAAAATTGTTTCATTGTTCATATTGTGCAGGTTTTTGGGATTATCATCTTTAAAACTAAAAATGCAGTAGGTTAGGGAACAGTCTTGTTCTTGATACAGTGTTTGTTGCTGTGATTAGGATAGGAGCTCAGCACTGGTGTTCAGGCATTTTGTTTTGTTAAATGAGGGAGAATTTCCTTCATGTGAACCCATGTGGATTCAGAAAAGGCAGAAAATGTCCAAAATGCTCACAAATCAATTTTTAGGGCTACTTGGACATCAGTGTTTTTTGATGCTAACCCTATTTTAAAGAGCTTATCTCCTGACTTGTGTCTGCAGTTCTTGATATCATTTCCACTGCACCTGCACTGAGGTGAAGATATATCTGCCCTAGGCATAAACCACCCAAGGCATTTTCAATACCAGATGGGTTGCGGTGGTGAAAAACATGGCATGAGCTGATGTCTGTTTGCTAAGGTCACAGGGAGATCCTGTGGTACCTCTGATGAACTACTTCCAGTCACTGGGCTGGTGGTTTAAAGCTTTCTCGGATACAGCAACACCTCAATGCAGGCCTGTTTTGCAACAGTGGGTGTTCCACTTCCCCAGAATGAGCTTTCTATTTCTCCTCCTGACTTTCCTCCTTAGATTTTACAGTCTTTTCGGCCAAAGTGTCTTGAAAGAAATGAAAGGCAAGCTAGCTTTCACTAGAATTGTTAGTAAAATTGAGCTCACTTCCACCTCCATTACCCAGCTGGTGTAAATCAATACAGTTCTGGTGAATTCAGTGGTACTTTATACCAGTTGTTCATTACAAACAATTCTCATACCCTGAGATACTGTCATGGATGAGAACAAAGAGTATCAACTAAACAATATTGCATCTTGTATTTCTCCAATGGAGAAGGTTTCCTTCTCTCTGGTTCTTTTTATTTCCTTTTTAATTTTTGTTTCATTTCTTTGCCCTATTCTGTAGTATTAGCAGCTGTGTGGAGAACTATGATGTAATCTCCTTTGTTAGACTGGCCGTACTGAAATTTTTTCCCATGTACCAGAGAGGTACAAGCTAAACAGGTTCCAGTGCCACTTGCTACTTGATCACTGCAGAGGCTTAAGTAACAGTTTTAGACAAGAAGAAAAGAAAAGGCTTCCTGAATGCTAAATAGCTCTGTGTGGTTTGCCACCCACCCACTCTGCTGAAACATGGCCCATTAACTCAGTATGACTGATGCAATTTGAAAAGGGGCACCAGTTCATACAGCTGTCTACGTCTGCCAGTAATAACATCATAGATGCAGAGTGAAGAAAAAGGTGGCACAACATGATGTTTTGCAGAAGTGCTCCTAATTCACTTTGAAAAATGTCTGCTACCTAGCAGTGTCTTCTGAGATGAATAATTTTGAGCATGATAGAAATGAAGGACAGTGTACAAAGTTTTTAGCAGTTTGATTTTTATGATTTGAATTTGTGGACTATTTATGTGATACATAATAAGAAGACATAAATGAATAATGTTAGAGGAAACTTTATCACTCTCTACAACTACCTCAAAGGAGATTGTTGCCAAGTGGGGGTCAGTCTCTTCTCCCAAGTGAAAAACAGTAAGACAGAAGGAAATTGTCTCAAGTTGCATCAGGAGAGATTTAGACTGCATATTAGGAAAAATTCCTTCACTGAAAGGGATGTCAAGGTTTGGAACAGGCTGCCCAGGGAATTGATGCAATCACCATCTCTTGAAGTGTTCAAAAACCAGAAAGATATGGCACTTAAAAACACAGTTTAGTGATGAACTTGGCAGTGCAGGGTTAACAGTTGGACTTGATGATCTTAGAAGTCTTTTCCAAGCTAAATAATTCTGTGATTCTACGGATAAACAGTACATTTGCCAGGATTCAGCTATACGTACATGTGTTTGCATTGAGACTGGAGTATTTATTCAGTTGTGAAATAGTAATTACAGTATTTCCAGTATGCAAAACCAATCACAGTAGGTAAAAGGAAGAGATAATAGCTGCTGATCAGGATACAGTCTTTTTGGCAGGACTTTAACTGTATTCCTTTGCAAAGTTTAAATGGACAGCTCTAGAAATGCATAATGGGAAAGAAGCAGTTCCTTCATGGGGCATTCAGTGATAATGTTTAGCTGGCCCCAAATAACCAAAAAAAGCCAAAGTGTTATTGATTTATTTGGCTTAGAGTAGATACATGAATTGCATTGCCTAGAATTTGGATGAATTCAATTCTTTGTTCTGAAAATCACTCACACTATTGTATCTCATTAGAAGTTTGATTCAAGTACAGAGACGAGTTGCTGAAGCTAATGAAACAAGTAGTAGGCTATGAAAAGATTCAAGCAGATTAGAAGGAACTGTATCACCTGAAAATTTGCTGAAAGTTTCTCTACTCTATAATATGTTGTGTGTTTTATTTAATTTTTCTATCTCTTGGTTTATAGCTTTTCATTTTCTTCATCCTTATAAAGTGAGTTCAAGGAAGAAATAATAGGATTATCACTGATGTGACAAGACGGTAAAATTCACAGAGCTGACAGTCAGCACCATTCTTGTTCCACCAAAGGGATTTTTGACATTTGGAAGTAGGACTATGCGAGACAGAAGAAGAACAGTACTTAAATAACTGTATTCAGAAATAAAACCCTAAGGAAGAGCTTTGCGAAAATACTTTTCCTTACAGGCTCTTTTTCTTGCAAATACTTATACCAAGTGGCAGATGAAATAGGAAGTGTAGACATGACAAAGCTAAGGTTCTAGCTGTAAGATTTATGGCACTGGGTCAGAATCTTTGCTGGCAGAGCTGAAGCTGAATGGAATTGTGCTGAGGAAGTAGGATGGATGAGGGGGTTTCAGATCTTTTAAGCTGTCCATTGAATCCTTCCCATAACTGATCAAGACATTGTCACTACAAGTCACAGAGATAATTAGCTAAATGCCACTGAGGTATGAGGGGTGGTTCACAGCATTGTTTGGGGTCAGCCTTAAATTATCCAGCGGGAATTGGCCTCAGTTTACAAAGTGCTATCACTACCTTGTCTTCTCTCAGATTTTGCAACTATATCCATGCAAAACAAAATTTTATTATATTTTTTTAGAAGTGGAAACAATGCTAATGGAATTAGAAAGACAGAAGTTACATACCACATTAGTCATACTTTTTCCCCATGTTTTGATCTCTTTGACAGTGGAACAAAATTTTCTTCCTTTTAGTAGACTTGTTAATTTGGAAGTTGGTTCCTTTTTGTCAACTTATGTTTTCAGTTTTCATAATGTTGAATATTTAAAGACTGAGAATCTCCCTCCTTCTTTCTCTCTCTTCTTTCTTTTTTTTT
>VXBX01001574.1:390910-443167 GCA_013400415.1 Scytalopus superciliaris
TTAAAGGGAAGAATGGATTTGGTTCTTCTGTTTCTTGGGGGAGTTGTCATGTACCGTATTTTGACTGATGCGTAACATACTATGCACTTGTTTTAAGCTTGTGATACAGCTTTAAGTTCAGGGGAATAGTATTTGAAAGAGTACATTTTACCACACAGTTGACTTGGGAACTCTGTGTATTGATTCCAGTGATGAAGAGATTTTGCAAAGAAATGAGCTAAACCCCATTATCTTTTCTGTCTTTAAGGCATATTTTTAGTGACACAAAAATATTAGATTTGTACTAAAACAAATAACTGTCCTTTTAAAACCACTGCCACTTTGTCATAAGGGAACCGGTTTTTGTCTCTCTACTCATACAAATATATTTATTATGAAAAGTGATTCAGAGAATATGGGTACAATTAGTCACTGAAAATGCCAAACTCCATTGTTATAGGCAGTGTCACTGTGGCTTTGAATATCAGAAACCTTATTATTATCTGTGAAGTCTAAATTGACAACTAACAAACCAAAATGTTTGAGGAATGAAACCATGTCACACTAACAGTAATTACATTTGGCCTATTCTGTGACTTTTTGTTTGATGTGTGGGTGGAATTAAAAACACAGTCTGATTTCCTTGTGCAGGTAACATGCTTCATGTGTCAGGTGCTGTGCAACGTGAGCTAACTCACTGTAAAAATACAACATCAGAGGTACCAGTCTCCTCTGAAAGGAAGCTGTAAAGAGAAGCAGGAAAACAAAGGGTAATGAACAAATAGAATGCTTTTACTGCTGTCTAGCAATAATGATAATAATAATAATAATAATAATAATAATTCTAATGTTTGCATAAATGACAACTTTGGAAAACACAAAGTGCTATGAGAAAGACCAACTCTTGTTATTTGCAGGAAGCTTCATAAAATGCAGTCGTGTCCCAAAACCCCCAGTGCAAAAAGCATATAGCATATAGCAGAAGTACATGCTTATGATTTAGCTAGTGGGTATTAGGAATTAATAAATGAATAACATGTTTTTAATCCAGCTAAATACGCTCCCAATAGCTGAGAGCTCCATTGAAAACACTGTCATCCTTGAGGAGAATGAAATTTAACTGTTGGATGGATAACTGCAGATTGATTTCCCAGAAATTGTAGGAAAAGTTCCTTGGATCTGGGTTTGGATACTGGTTTGGAGCTCTTTCCCTTTTTCCCATAGGACAGAAAAAAAAAGATAAGATTTGAAATTTGTTAAACTGAAAAAGATTTTGACTACAGAATAATCATTCCTTCAATTTTTCATCCCGTTGTGTTGAACTCTTAGTGTTCTACCCTGACTTTTTCATGTTTCAAGTTTGAGTAAGCCCTGAAACAGAGAACATGACTTTATACCTAGTCTATTCTAGTAATTTTAAGATGAATGGGAACATTTTGTGTCACTGAGGTTGATTGGCATGATGTAGCCTTGGACTGTTCTAGGAAACTTATTGTCCTGGAAAACTAGCTTTGTATTAAAGGTAATTGGTGCAGAATAAAACAGTGTATTAGTCAGGAGTAAGTCCAACTCTAGTCAAGAGCTGTATTTCTGTGAACATGCAATCTGTAGAAAATTATCCCCTTTTGCTGTTACTGACCAGGAACAGTGCCCTTGCTGATGCACATGGGCTGTTGCCAGCTCCAACACAGAGAGGGTCTAACAATAAATTTCAGGTTTACTCAGTGGTTAAGTAGTTCTATGGCTGCATTCCCGTTCACTTAATTGTAACTGGCAATTGTTTTTCTACATTTTTGTTTAAGTGAAAAATAACCAGTACTGGCAGTACTAATACAAAATTACCAAGGCTTGATTAAAATAATGCAAGTAAAAGGTTTAATTGGACTTCCAATGGAATTCACGTAGACAACTTTTGGAGGAAATTCAAGCCAAGAAAACAGTGAAAATTATCAAATGTAGAAGCTGGGAAAGCAAATACTAAGTAACAAAAGATGAACATTCTCTGGCAAAATTCTGCTATAGAAACATGTTAAGAAAAAACAAATACATCAAGTATTACATTTCCAGTCACCCTGAGCACAGCCTCAGACTCTGCTCTGTTACACACCCATAAATCTCATTCACACTCATCACCACTATTTTCAGAGAAATTATTCAGGATTGGTATTGCTGTAATATGAGTCCCTTTTTTTTACTTGTTTGGTGAAACTTATCTTTTCCCTCCTTCAGCTGACTGCATGTTCCCTCAGCCAGTGTTGACACATTGCTTGTTTATCCCAATCTGTTTTGAAGACAGCTGCTGTCAATGCAATATGAGATGATCGAACATCCCCTGTTGGTTATGTTGAGAATTTGTTATCTGCTTGGAGTAGTGAAAGGATAATGAAGAAATTAAAAACTCACTATCCCATTGTCTGTCATCAAGAGATAACTGAGGAATAATAGAGTAAAAGGTAATTCCTATATTTGCATGTAATCCATCAAAGAAGTGCTGGACTTTTCTATGTAATCTTATATGATTTCTTTCCTGTCCTTTGGTATTCAGCCTGCTTTAACAAAGCTACAGGCAGAGTTTTGCTGTATGATATAAGAAATGTGCATTTTTGGGACTGAATTCAAGCTGTCGTTGCCCAGTGAAAATACCCACTTTGTTTCTGTGGGTATTTGCAGCAGATGTGACTTCTGTGTAACTGTGTTCCACTATGGATTTTCATCCGTGATTGGAAGTTTTCATTCACTGAAGACATACATGTTGTATTATAACTGGGCTGTTGTTGTGCTTTTCCTTAGTCTGAACAGATGCTGTTTGCTGTTGGAGCAACAGTGCAACCAAGAAGCCTGGTATTTTATAACCTAATGGACTCATCATTCCAAGCCTCCCAGGGTTATTTGGAAGGCAGCTGGGTTAAACTGTAAGTGGCACAAGCCAAGGCACTCTGTTATATGTCTTTAAGATGAAGCTTGGTGAAGCCTGCTGTTTGGCTGAACACTCTCTGACATTTAGTATTCACATATGAACAGTGCTTGCCAGCCTTGCATTACCAAAGAAGAATGTGACAAGGCTATGAGTTTTCAACTTTGCTGCACTGACTTGATGCCAGATTTTCCTATCAGAATTATCTAACTGTCCAGCATCTTTCAGATCATCAAATAACAAAGACTCAGGAGAGGGAATGGGCAAGATAATCTGGAAGGAAGTAATGGCATCTCACACAGTTTATAATTGTGCAGGATTTCATTATGTCACTGGCATGGAAATTCAGTGACTTCAATAACATCATTATAGTACTCTTTTCCTGCTCTTTAGTGCTCTCCCATCCAGAGCCTGCTTCATGCCAGTGTGGTACTTGTCACTTTTGACTAGTTTACTATCAGGTGGGCCTCCAGATTTGTGTTGGCCTTCTAGTTGCTTCCTAAATTCACAGTCTTATGATTACTATTCTAGTAATATCTCACTTCTAATACAGTCCTGAATTTTTGATTTTGGTGTTCTTTCCTTTTTTTGTCTTAGTCAATTTATCTCAATATTCTATATGTTACTTCTATTCTTTCTACATAGATACAGGACATCTCCATTTCATATTTTCCCTCAATGGCTTTTCATTTGTAATTTTGGCATTGACACCTAAATTTGGGGCCCCCTGTAGTGTTCATCTTCTACTTTGAAGGAAATCTTGTCCTCCTAGTCTTAGACTGAGATTTTTAGGATTCCATGTCCTATTGGCATCTTCCTCTCTCAATTCATTGGTGATGTGCCTACACAGTTAGTTAAATGTGAGTCTAAAGTGGTTCTTAAGCTGAGTTTCAATTGACATCGTTGTTGCTTACACACATGTTTAAGAGTAGTCATAATTGAAGCTCTGGAGCACCTCAGAAGTGGCTCAGGCAAAAGGGGATCAGTAGAGGATACCCAGGTTCTGGGAATTACTCTCATGAAGGCTGAGGGCTGTGGACCAGCCCACAGTGTGTATAACACACAGCATCAATCTTGTGACAAGCTCTTGAGCCTGCTCTTCACCTTACCAAATGAGCACAAATCTGAAGTCTCATTCTTTTCACATACATGTGAACCTATTTCAGCATTGGAACAGGCTACCCAGGATATGGTGCAAGGGGACAAAATTTAGTGGTGGACTTGGCAGTGCTGGGTTAATGTATGGACTTGATGATCTTAGAGGTCTTTTCCAACTTAAACAATTCTGTGATTCTATGATGTATGTTCACAACATATGTGAGAAAGTCCAGGCAACACTTAACAGTGAATCTTTTCATTTGATGATATTTGGTAAGAAGTTAAATGTGGTAAGTTATGTGGAGGTAAGTTTTGAATCCCCATTAAACAAAATCATAATGAACAAGCATGGTGATTGTTTTGTTTTAACCTAAAAAGTTGACTAAATTGTAAGACTTGGCAAATGGACAAATAAAAGCAGACGGTGGTTTGAAGCTACTTTGCTGAAAAAGTGTAAATAAATCACAAATGTAATGTCTCTGTATACATGAAAGAAAGCTCATCTTATTCTTTTGCTGTAATAAATGTCTCATGCACACCACTGTGATTTGGTCTTAAACTTCTACAGTAGGAAAACAAATTTATTAGATAGCCTCTGAACAACCAAAAAAGGAAGATTGCAGTTCTTAAAATTCCAGCACTTTTCCCTATGTTTGTCCCTGCTTCAAGCAGAAGGAGGATGAGAGAAGGAAAGGAGCATCCCATCCATGTATAAGTTCAGCTAAGGAGGACAATACTGGCAGTGAGGCTTCTCTGGTATCAGACAGCATTTATGGACCAAACACGAAAGAAAATTCAAGCTCCAGACAGGCAGAGAAATTAGATTCCAAACTTCTGAAGAAATTGAACTTTTACTTTCCTTACCACTAATTGCCCTGATATTTCTGAAAGCTTATTGTGGAATTGCACCCCCTTTTATGTAAACACTGATTTATGACTTCATATGGAATGGGATTCATCAGTTTATTAGTTTCTGAAGGTCATCAGACTGTAGTGATAACCAAAAGTCAGAAGAAACACAGCTGAGAGGTGGTCATAGATTAATTTTTCTTGCAAAGCAAACAAATTTGTTCTGGTATTCCAGAGACTGCTTTAAAAATATTCTGCATTGGAACAAGATGTTACATATTATTTTCAAAATCTTTCACTCTAAAATGCAATGTGATTTCAATGCTTAGTTTGCTAAAACATTCTTCACTTAAAGCAGCGTGTTCCACTGAAACAACTGTGGATTCCTGCACTGAAAGAATTTACTTTGGGATGTAGACTTTTAAGTGGTTCAAAGACATGATGTGAATTCACATTGGTTTTAGCTGGAGACAGGCACTTCATCTGCCATTGTGTTCTGAATTATTTCCCTTAATTTGTCAACAACAAATAAACCAATTCAGTGGTCTCTCTAGAGATATGTTTAGAAAATAATGCGTATGACAGTCTTTTATCTGAGTGCCGCAGTTCACATTCTGCTTTTTACTGCATGCAGTGCAATTATTCCAAATTCATGCCAGTCTATGTAGGAATATGTACTCGATTTCTGTGGCCAGATTTTGGTAGTGGGGGAGCTACAGGGGTGGCTTCTGTTAGAAGCTGCCAGAAGCTTTCCCTGTGTCTGGTGGAGCTCCAGGACAGGCTTCCTGCTGCTGGCCAAGGCCGAGCCAATCTGGAATGATAGTAACACCTCTGTGATAACATATTTAAGAATGGAAGGAAAGTTATTGCAGAGTTGAAAATTGCATCAAGAATGAAAATATGTGAACAACGTAGAGACCAAGGTCAGTGCAGAAGGAGGGGAAGAAGGTATTCGTGTCACTGGAGCTGGGAGTCCCCTGCAGCCCATGGAGGATTGTTGGAGTGCAGAGATCCACCTGCAGCCCGTGGTGGAGTCCATGCCAGAGTGGGTGGATTCCTGAAGGAGGCTGTGACCCTGTTGGAGGCCCATGATGGAGCAGGGTCCTGGCAGGGACCTGCAGCCTGTGGAAAGAGGAGCCCATGCTGGAGCAGCTTGTTCCTGAAGGACTGCATCCCATGGAGAAGTGACCCATGGGACAGCAGTGTGTGAAGAACTGTTGCCCATGGGATGGACTCATGCCAGAGAGGTTCCTGAAGGACTGTCTCCCACGGGAGGGACTCCACAGGGAGCAGGGAAAGGACTCCTCTCCTTGACAGAGGCAGAAACAATAACTGACCACTGGCAGGGGGGAGGTAGAACTTGGAAGGAAGGAGGAGTGGGAGGAAGGTGTTTTTAAGATTATTTTACTTTTCACTCTTTTGCTCTGATCCTGTCAGCAATAAATTTAATTAATATTCCCACTTTGAGTCTATTTTGCCTGTGATGGAGATCAGGAAGTGACCTCTCTCAGCTCTTATCTGAACTCATGAATCCTTCGCTGTTTTTTTCTCTTCTCTGTCCAGTTGCAGAGGAGAGTGAGAGAGTGCTTTTAGTGGGCACCTGGCATCCAGTCAGGATCAACTCACTACAGAATATTAAGACTATTCCAAATCCCAGATTTTGGAATGGAATGGAGAGGATTTCCAAACAAGGAAGTTGGTGGGGTTTTGTTTGGGTTTTTTTTTTTTTTTTTACTTGTTTTTTTGGGTCTATTTTTGTGGGGTTTTCTTCTTATTTGTTTGGTTTGGTTTGGTTTGTTGCTGTTGGTTTTTGTTTGGTTTGGTTTGGTTTTTGCTTGTTGGTTGTAGGTTTTTGTTTGATTGGGGTTTTTTGGAAGGTGGCAGGGGGTGTTTATTTTTTCTTTTTATTTGTTTTTTTTTTTTCCATTTGGCAGGGAAAGTAAAAATCTACTGGCTGGAAACAGGATGTAGCCAGACTTGAGATAAGACTTTGATTCCTAGGGGATACAACAGCAGAGCACTTGAAAACACATTGTTCAAGGATATGGAAAATTTTCTCGGATTTTTTTAGCAATTCAAGATCAGATGTGAACCTACAATGGTAGGACTAAAGTGCTTTCTTACAACATCTATAAAAATAACATTTTGGTAGTTGAGTTCTTAGTTGAACAGCTTTGTTGTGTTGTTCAAGACTACATTATTATGCTAGTTTCTGTCAGCCTGAAAATTCATATATGTCTTGTCCATGAGATTGTGTTTACATCAAAAGAGAAAGATCAAACTACACTAGGATGGTATGTAACCATCGCACTATTAATGTTAAGTTAATTCTGTAAAAGAACAGAGCAAGAAAAAGAGAGTGAGAAAGATTGTAATTGAAGATTTTGTGTATAGGCACACCTAGTTTGCAGAAAAATGCACTGAGAACATAGCTATATTTCAGAGAAAAAATCCACTTTTCAGTCATATCACAGAATTTTTTTAATACTGTTCAAAAACACCAACTATAACATGATGTAGACAATTGAGAAACAAGCAAGTGTATTCTTCAATGCTAAAATAAATTACATTTGTACAGATAGAAAGCAAAACCAAAGCTGATAAAAATGTTAAATTTTATGAAAAATCATTTTCAGTTCACATCAAAATTATAACTTTACATTCTCTAGTTTTTAATAGTATAAGCAGCAACAACATAAAAAAGAACAAACGCTCACAGAATGTTTAAAACCAGTTCTTGATAAGTTATTAGCAAATTAAAAAAAATAATTACAAGCACTTATAGCCCACACAAATCTTTTGGAATTGGCACCGTCTCTCTAAAACATCTATATTCTATATAGATTTCTAATTACAAATACCACCAGCAGCTGCCATATAATCCTATTAGTACATGTAATATACATAGTATATTTGTTCCCGTTTGGCAGATCAGAGTGACTTAATGATTATTGTCTGTTAGTACTGTCATTACTCAGATGAGACAAAACCACCCATATACACCAATTAATCACTCAGATGAAATTTTTACTCACCTTTATGCTTCACTGGTCTGTATGTTTTCCTTTTCACAGTATAAAATTGTAAGTGGCAATTGCAGAGATTTGAACAGAGGATATAAAAATAAACCACTGCAAAAAAAGTGAATTCAGATGACTCAACTGAAGTCTTTACCAAGTGAAGTGCCCAGTGAAATGAGTAGAAGATTAATGATTTTCTTGTTCATGGAAAATATTGACTTCCTTTTATGAGATTCATGACACTGCCAGAAAACTGTGACCTGTTTCTTACTTTTGGACATGTTCTCTCACATCCTTTAACATATATGTTAAGTTAGAGGATGATTCTCCCACTGAGATACGAGATAGAGTAGCAATGATAAAGAAGAATGGTGGACTATTCACCAAGCCTAGCTTCAGGAATGAACCTAGTAAAATCCATCTCCTGTTTGATTCAAAAGAAAGAGGGAAGAACATCCTGTCATTATCATTCTCTGCAGAACAAATAGCCAAAATCTGGACTTCACTGGCTACTCTCCAACTTTGATTTCCTTTGCATGGATGTTTATCTGGAGTGGTTCCATTGATCTCAGTAGATTGAGAGCCAGTGCCAGCAAAGGACTTCAGCACATACAGTGTAATACATATTTTTTTGGCTCTAGTGTGGGGGTCAGAACCCTTTGTTAAATGTCTAACCTTACTGTGGAGTTTGTGAGAAGAATTAGGTGTCCAAGAAAGCAACACAAGGAAAAAGATGTCCAGGATTACTCTACTAGAGCCGGTTTGAAAATGCAATGTGCAGAAAATGCCAATTTTCCACTATGATCCATTTTTGGACACAGCTATAATTTTTGTTTCAGATATGGGTTTCTTTTGTATAAGATGACTGGAGGAAAATGGAATTGGTTTCTTCTTCTGCAATCTCAGAGTAGTGGGGCCAAGTTTAATTCCTTCACCTTTCCGTGAAAGGGTCTGAGAACTCCAGATGGAAGACAAGACGGTTGCAGACAGAGTTATGTAAGGGCACATCCTCCCCTTCTGTCCCTAAAACAATTTTCATGGAAGCATTTAACATTATTTGTCAACCAATACATAGCACAGACAAAAGGTTGTTTCCACTTCTTTAGAGTTAAAATACTCATGTGGTCCCTACATCAGAAAATTTTAGTTTTTTATATTAAATGGTCATATATGATCCCTAATTATACCAAGTGTATGTCCTATCAGGTTGCACAGTAGCTGTTCCTTTTCTACTGCAAGGCTCTTGAGTTTGTTTCTGTCCTGTAAAATTACTTTAGTGAGATGAAGAGAGGATATCTCAAAGCTGAGTCATTAGAGCACTTTTCAGCCAGGAGGAAGATTTCATCACCTCTGGCAATGATAAGGCCTGAATTCAGGTCTCTTGCCTTCTGCCTGACTGCTCTAAATCTAAGCGTGTCATAAAAACAGCAGCATAACCAGACCCACAGCCCTAAAACAAAGGATGATTTCTACTCCATTTTGTAGGGAGTATGACCCTGATGTATGTGTAATGTGCATTCTGGGTACTCAGTCATGGGCTATATAGGGATTTAATCAAGGAACCTCTGTTTTCTGCATTCCTGGTGGGTTTTAGCATGAATCACCTAATAGATGTGTGAAGATGAGGGTAGTTCTGAGTATACACAGACATACAATGCTAGATGCCAGAGTAAGGCATCACAGAAGAGTGATTTTAAAGTTGAGTTTTAAATGTAGGTATTCAATTCTACTGAAATCTGAACTTTAGGCATCAAACTCCTTTTCTGGGGGTCAGTCCTGACACTGGTCTCCAATACACTAAAAAAGTAGTGGTCACATTATTAATCCTGAACATAGTGCTCTGATTTCCCTAAGGAACCAACTTTTTTGCATGCTGTCTGTTGCTGTCATCTTTTTTACTCTCACCTCATAAATGATGTATTAAGCAGAACAGCAAGATTTCACACTTTCCTTTACAGAACTTACACCCACAGGTAGGCTGTCTTTCAGTTTGGTTTTGCACACTGTAATGAAAACATTCCCAAGGGAACTCAGCTATCATCCAGAGCCAGAATGATGAATTCGCCTTCCCATTTACTCTTTGGAGATCTTATTCTACCAGTTTTGATCAAAAGTTTTCTTTTTGCAAATGCAGCAACTGAGTAAACATCCAAGCCAACTAACATAACATTTTTGTTTTAGAAGTTTTAACAGTTATTTTTTAATTAGCATTTAGCTTCTAACTCACTTTTGTAGCTGGAAATCAATGGAAGAAACCAGCACTTTGTGATCAGCCAGGCTCCTGTGAAACATCAACAAATGATTTGTGGACCACGGTCTAAAAATCTCTGGTCTAGAGTATCTGTATGAGTCTAGGCACCAAATGTTCAGATAAAAGTACAAGGAAGCACATTTCCAAAGTCATGCAATTATTCTTCAGACCCAAATTAAAAATACAGTTCTTCTTCAGTATTGCAAAGACTTTTCCCAACTGGGCTGCCAGACTGATTCACTTTACTTCAAAAGCACAGATCCAAAGGTAGTTACACCTTCACTCTTCGGGGTTGGCGTCAAGCACAAAAGAAATAAGTGATTTTTTGAGATCCCTGTGGTCAAGAATGACAGTAGTTTCAACTCTTTTAATTCCCTTTCTGGCAGCAGCACTAAATTGAAAGGCAAATTCAAGCCATTCAGTTGGTATTTGCACATTCTTTAGTTAGATTGGAAAGTGTTCATGATTGTAACTTTTGCATTTATATCTGAAAAACCCTGCCGTTATATCTTAATGTCCTAAACAGAGACTAGCATATAAACAGCATAATGAAATCATGATGTCTGTCATTCATAGTTTTCTTTTCTCTTGTGTCAACCCCACTAGCTTCTCTCAAAGGACTTTCCAGTATTACAAATCTCCCTCTGGGTTCCTTTGAATTATTACTACAGGCATTACACCATTGTTGCCTTCTTCTCCAAAACCATTTTTCTCCCTTTATTGAAATTCAAACATCTCATAGAAGTTGATGCTGGTGTGTTCCAGTTTGTACAATTAAAATTATTCTGCCTTATTTAAATGCCACTAAGGCTGACCTATTTTCCATCAAAAATCGACTGACTCCAAGAGAGTACTAGCTCAGCAAGGTCCATCCATGGTTCCCTGTGCAATTAAAATTCCTGCTGTGGCTAATAGATATTCAAAAGATACATGACTCCTTCCAAAATATGAGTGAACAAAAGTGTTTGAAATTTGTGTTGTATAACATTAGGGCTTTAGACTCTTAAAACATGCAATCAGGTGTTAGACTGAGGGGTTTGTGTGTGTGTGGGCACACGGTGCATCTGCATACCTATATGATCTTGGCAATATATATGAAAGTTGTCAGGAAGCTCTGAGCAATAGCTATGGCCAGGATGGTTCAGAACTGCAGTCTGGGAGCAGAAGAGGTATATTTATGCTGAGTTTGACAGTTTCTATTTCTCACTCCTTTTTATTAATTTTGTATTTAAGAAATGCTTTTTATGTTTGTCTGTATAATCCTTATTTCCACTGCTGATTATTTCACAGTGCAGTGAAACCCACAGATTTTAGCAGGAATACATTAATATTAATCGTCCACCACCATAAGAAAAGACTACAGAAATGGGGACCTAAAATGCTAGGGAAAGGTCAAGGTGGAGAACGTTCTTGTAAGAATGTTGGTCAACAGTTTAAAGGATAAGAGAACAGGTAGTAATATAATCCCTTTGAAATTAACACTAACTATCTCAGTATACTCTGTTTATATCAAAACAATATTGCACTGATGGGAGACATCATATAAGTCTTCCATGAACAACATTTAAGTGGTCTAGACTCCCTAAATAAGAATGTTTGTGTCACAGACTGATTGTACATGCTCTTCCCTTTAAATGTGCATTCTAACCTGTGACAGAAGATGTTTTTGCCTGAAGACCTGGGCATCCAGGGAATGATGAGACATCCTAGTATTGTGAACCAAGAGGGCAAAACTAAGCATTAGTCAGGAAACCATACAGCTTCACAGAACTGAGTCTGTGCTAAGCAGTCATGTGAGGAGGCAAAACTTACATATAAGCAACAAGGACCTACAGTCATGACTTAGTGTATTGATTTGCCTTCTGGAGTACAACTGTTTTGTGACCTGCCTGTCCATGCTATAGGCATAGCTAGGAAATTACTGTATCTGGCAAAATAAGCATGCCCAGACTGCAACTGGATAACATTGCCTTGCTCAGGATGCACAGACTCACCTGAGTGTCGCTGTGAGGTGCTGGTCTGGATTCAGTCACCTATTACTTTTCTGTTTTAAATGTTAAGCAGCAATTTGGGGTGCAACACATAATAGTGAAACAAGCATCCCAAAGGAATAGAAAATGTTCTTTGCTAAAGTATGTGAATGTGCTTTCATATTTTGCTTGTTTGCTCAAATATTTATTTTTTTGGACATGGGGAGAAAAAGGAGGTATGAATTTTGATTACAAAATACTCATTATCTTTGAAGAGATATGATCTCAAAGGTTTTGAAAATGAAGCATAGCAGCCTTATATCAAGGCTCCCTTCCTTGAGGCTGTCTTCCGTATAAGGCTACATCAATTCAATTTTGAACTGAAGTACATCACTCCCTACTTCATACTATTCTTAAATAAAATAAAACAAACCCATAAAAGTTTGGCACCTGAGGACAGCTATGTCATGAAGAAGAGAGCCAATACAGTGTGCGTTTAGGGTCTGACTTACAAGTTCTATGTAACTACACCTATCAAAAATTATTTAGCTACTATTCAAACTTTAAAACTCTTCCCTGTCTGTATTAAAAAAGTGCTGTGACAGTGTGAAGCTCACTGAACTACTACCTTGATATAGGAAAAGAAATATGAGGAATCCCCTTGCTTCTTCTGTGAATTGCTAAGAAACAAAGACTCTGTTGGTTCATATCTCATTATGTCTTCTCTGTTTTAACCTTTACTCTGTATTGCTTTGAAAGTATTTTTTTTTTGTCACAGTTCATAGCTGCAAGGCATCAGCAGCTAAATAACGTTTAAAACTGTTGCTTATTAAAGAGTAGTTAATTCACCTCTAAGCAGACGGACATGGTTTTTTTCCCCTACATATATTAATTATAATTATGACAACCTTTCCATTGACAGTGAGCATTTGTCATAATCCAAATTGGTCTCCTAGAATTCTGTCATTCAGAGTATGGAGAAAATCCTTAGGGTATTTACCTGTTCCTTACAAGCAAAGGTGTTGGGAATCTGAATAAGTAATTTAACTAGTATTGTTAGCATAAGAATGTCCATAAAAACATTTTGATTTCAGTAGGGAGTGCAGCTATAATGTAACTTGGTAGTGCTGCTAGAAAGAGAATATTCATCTCAACAACTTGCCCTGATAAGGGAATTACAAAACAGTACTGCATAAAATATTTTTTGCTACTTCATTATTAGTTGGCAACATGGTGAAATAGTCAGGAAATCTTCCTTGGGTTTTGTTGTTGTGAAGGTGAATCCAATGTTAACAAATTGAACTTTTGATACTGATAGAAGAGAATTCCATAAACAAACACGTAGGTAGAGAAGTCACTTGTAAAGCCCTCCATATTGCAGTCACTCACTGCAAAGCCTCAGCTTAGTGTTATCCAAGTGTAAGGTATCACGGACACAATATTCTTCAGCAAAAAGTTTTGTAGTTATTGAACATACATTACTGCTTTTTGAGATCTTCATAGAAAAAAAAAAAAAAGAAAGAAAGCTTGACAGGTTGGTCCCAGATTTGAGTCTGTTAGAAAATGTACATTCAATGTTTGGTCTTCTATTCTTGATAAAAGATCAAGGTTCACTTCTGGGTAAGGAATCAGAGTAAACAAACAAACCATTGTATAGTTGTTTACAATCTAGTTTCCCCCCCTCCCCGCCCTGTATATTGTACACATGGTTCATTGTAATACTAAAGCAAAGCACTTGGTATGTAACTGGATTAACAGACTCCTTATAAGCCCTCAAAAGTAGATTCAGTGTTTCTGAAAAGCCCATGTTTTTTTAAGGCCACGATATTCTGCCAAGAGTCAATTTGTCTTTAAATCAGCATAATTAATCTGATGTTTCCACTTCTCAAGTAATTCCTCTTCTTCCCCTCTGTTTCTCACAAGATGACCCAATGCCTCTCACTCTATCTGCGTAAACACTGGAGATCTTGAAGGCTTGGCTGTTCCCTCACTACTTGCTTGTAGTTGTTGAGATCCAATGTTGTCTTGAACTACATTCACAGCGAAGAAGAACTTTGAGTATAATCTCTGATAAGGAGTGTGTCATATTTGGGGGAGGATGGGATACAGAGAGCTGATTCGGAAACCGGAGAGCTGGGAGATGCACTTCCAGAATCAATAGAATCTCTAAAAGGAGAAGGAGGAGTTAAAGCTACCAACTCCTCCAGGTCTTGTTTGGCTGATGGAGTCTCTGAAGTGCCTTCTTTGATGCTGTCATTTGAAGGTTTCCTACCAGACTGTGAAGCGCCATTGACTTCAATGGCAGGAAGAGGTTGGATCTCTGCAAGCGTGGTCATTGTTGTAGGGAGCTGGATTTCCCGTGGAATCATGTATGAAGAGCAGAGAGGAGCAGCCACCATTGTCCCTGGGGTAGCTGTTGAAAGCATCATAGAGTTCAGCTCACTGATATTGGCTGTAAAGCGAGTAACCACACTACTGATCTGCTCCATGAGGGAACCTTGAGAGGAGCTACTTCTCTGAGGAGGTTCTGACTGAAAGGTAGGGGCTTCGTCTTCTGTTCGGCTAACGGAGGCAGTTCTGTGGCTCAAAGTGCTGATAGGTGAAGGAGTCTGTGGTCGGTACTGAGCCGGGTATTGCTCTTCGGCTTCCGAAACGTCGTAAAGCGTTTTGGCACTAGCCTCAGGAAATGTAGCGCTGCTACTAGGTCGGCTACTATCTGTGCTTTTAGAAAAAGGCTTGATCACTGCAGTTTGATTGGGATTCTCTTTTTTGTTGATGTGGACTGACAACCTCTGCCAAAGGTGTGCTCCTCGGCTGCTTTTCTCATTCTGGGCCCAGGAAACTGATTTCCCATTAGAGCTGTAAACAGAAAGGAGATAAGATGGTAACTTGCATAAAACTTAAAAATATAATTGCTGTAGCTATACCATGGGTATATTGTATCTCTGAGCTTATATAAATCATAAAGCCAACAGTAATTTCATCTATATGTATATCTATCTAGTGAAATATATTTATATCTGTCATTTACACCTAGGAAACAAGTAGTGTGCCAGCTCATTTCACAGCCGTGACCTGTTCTATAGCTAGTTCATGACCACTGCTGACCCCTCTGTTGTGGCCCTTGAGACATAGACAGTTGTTCATTCTGGAGAAGGGTGCAGCTTGACGGCTTCCCTTCTGTTGGATTGGTGTCAGGAAGAGGGGCTGTGGTACTGAGGGATGCATGGGGGACTGAAGACTATTTAGATGCTTGAAGAGAATAAGTGAGAGACTTGGACTGGCTGGGAGTAGGTATGTAGGCTGGCCTGGGAGCATTCAGTGGTAAGGAGTTTGGTGTAAGGTTCTGGCCATGAATTCCTGGTATGGGGCAAGGTTTGTAGATTGGAAGATGGAAAAGACTAGTCTGTTACGTCTGGGTTAAAAAAAAAAAATCTATCTATCTATCACTACTTGGAAGTACTGGAGCAATAAATAGAAAGGGACTATACTGGTTGTAGGTGGAGAGATGCTTCTAATTCTTCTTCTTCAAGCCACTTGGTAAATCAGCTACCACTAGATTAAGGAATTATTATTTTTTTTCAGTTGCAGGTCAGCTCAGAGAATAAAGCTATGTTGCTAGTAGGAAAGAAATACTCTACATGCTATACAAGCAGATCCTCATGGTGATCTGAGTTTGGAGACAGCAATAAACATTTTGCTCCACTCTTATGCAAAATGAGTCCTCTCTAGGTAAATTATCTTCAGATCCCATCGTACTCTGTTCTTTATCAATGCTGCTTATTTTTCTCCTTTTCATACCTCAGAAAAGCCAGCTATGGCACTTATAAACACATAGTGTGAAATTTCTCCTTTCCTTTTACATTTTCCTCAGGCTGATGAGCTGGTGTTGGCACATAAATTAACCTGTGGTTCTTGGAATTAAGGAAGACCATTACAATATTTCTTAGCTGAAAAAGACAATGACTGTGAAGTGATGTCAACAGAAAAACAGTCTCCACATACAAATAAACATGATCTATATATAAAATGCAATAGATTTTCAGACAATTCACTTTGGTTTCCAAAACATTTGCTATAGCCACTTGAGATTTTTGAAAAGACAAAAGCACTGGAAACCCTGGCAGATTATCATACATTTGGGGTTTGTTTGCTTTTTAATTCTGCAATAGATATACTTACACATTAGCCTGCAGCACAACAGTTTGCAAAGCACATACTTTACTAACACAGATTACTTTATCGCAGCCTTCATGTGGAGGCTTTCCCCAAACTATCAGTTTAATAGCTCTTCCAGTCATCTAAAAAAGTTGTGTGCTGAGTGTAAACAAAACCTTCTTGTGTGTTCACATCCATGACTACATTACATGGAATTACAATGAATCATGTAACACAGCATATGCCAAGAGCTTTCCCTTTCAAAAGCAGCATGACAGAATCCAGCAGACAAACACAATGCAAACCAACGGGTAGTTTAAGCAAGGGTATACTGGAAGATGATGTGTATAAGTACATAAAGGGTTCATCCTTTTGCTGCAGGATGCTGTCTGGATCTCGGAAGTTAACTGTAAGACCTCTACCCCCAAAATGCCAGGCAAAACAGCTGGTGGCCTGTAACTTGCTACTGAGACAATCCCTTCCTTCTGCTGTACCTCAGTCAGAGCAAGAAGGAAAAGCAAAATCTAACTTGTAGCACTGCTTACTTTGACTCTTTGAATCTCTGTGGATGTGCTTCTGGACTGAGCAGGAGCTGATACTAATGCTGTGCAGAGGAAAACTGTCCCCTCTGAAGATTGCATGCTTCTTTCCCAGCAACATATACAAGATGGGTGTTGAGAACTATTTGATGGCCCTGGCTCCTTGGTCATGCTGAATCCTGAGCTCAGTGGGAGCTCAGTACCAGCAGCAGGAGCAGAATTTGGATCATTTGGCAGATGAGATCTTGCCTCTAGCTCTGGTATGATGTCCCAGCTGCTTCTGAATTTGAACTGGACTAGAAGGCAGAGTGTTCTGGCACTTCTAATTTTGATCAGGCAGAAAGAGAGGGCTTGGTTCCAGTGCTGGAAGTCTTCTTGGTGTGGTCTTAGAAGGGTCTGTGACAGACCTGCTTGACACAGAGGTGAAATAAATGCCATGAACATGAAGGATTAATCAATACATATAGAAATGTTTGTCCAAAGACAGAGGTATATTGGAGCACCCCTCCTGATTTCAAGCACTGGCTTAGTGCAGATGTTCAAACCCTATGACTTTAAGTGTGTACATGAACACTATAAACATGTAGATATTTTCACTGACTGAAGGTCAGATTGTAAGAGGTTGTGAGGGGAACATGTTACTCACTCCCTGGCCACAGTTAAAGAGACAATTAGTAAGGAGGGATATGAGGCTGAAGAGCCTAGTGAGATAAATGGGATGAAATGTAAGGTTCTGTCTGGCCATTGGTAAATGCAGCTGGCAGTTAAATCTTCAGTGGTGCAAGTCTCCAATCTCCCTGAACCTCAGTTTGGTGTTGGGTCAGTCTTGGCTGAAACATTCATTCACTGCCGTTCCACTATGCCCAGGAGTAAAACTCTCAAGCAGATTCTAGACCTCTGAAGGAAACCCAGTGGCTGTTTGGTGTAAATTTTGTGCAGAAGCCTGAAAGACTTGACCATTACTCATTGCAAATTCCTTGATATTAAAAACTGAATAGGAAGCATCCACCACTCACTAAAATGGTGGTCAGGCATTGGAACAGGCTGCCTAAGAAAGTAGTAGAATCAGCATCCCTATAAGTGTTCAAAACACGTGTGGATGTGGCACTTGGGAAAATGGGTTAGTGGTGAACATAGTGGTGCTGGGTTATCAGTTGTATTGAATGATCTCAGAGGTCTTTTCCAACCTTTATGATTCTATGATTTATTAGTAAGGAGTGAACATTATAGATAAAATCTTATTAGTCAGCTCAGCAACAGTAGGAATTGTTATGTCAGAAATGCATCATCTGCCTTATCATGTGCATCTGCTCACTGTGAAGTCAACACCAGACTGAAAAGTGCAATCATTTATCACATTTGTGAAAGGAACACCTTTTGTGTTTTTTTTTATATTAGTATGAAGCTGGGTTATGGATAAAATGCAGTGAGAATACTTTAAGATCCTGCTCTAACTGCATATTGCTACTCTGTCAGGTTAACTGAAAACCACTGGGAAAAAAAAAAGTACACAATTTCTTAATAAAGAAATAAAGATAGATCAGATATATAGACAAGAATGTCTAGTAATGGAATTTTGGACATTTACTATGCCCAGCTCTGCCTTGACTCTTCAATGATGAGAAATTTTAGGTCAGTGAAATTCTAGAGTTTTCTTTAGAAAGATTTTGGCTCCCTCATTTCAAAACACTTTTGAACTTTTCCTTTTGAACTCCCAAAGGAATTCCATTGCAAAGTTTGGGTGAATACACATTTTGCTTCCCTCTCCTTTTCTGCTGGTACATTGCACTGAATAGAGCAGAGTAGAGCATAGTAAATGCCAATCAGTGACACCAAAATGTTAGGAATTTTTCTTTTTTTTTTTAGTGAAACAAAGCCTTTTGCATCACAAATTTTTAATTTTCTCTCAATATGGGTTAATTAGGTTCAGCTTTATTCACAAGAGGGGGTTCCTCAGAACCAATTAAACTAATTTTTTACTCCAGTATCTTTATTAAAAACTGCTTTAATTTTGATAGCCTGGCTTTTTCCCAGCCTACTAGACTTACTGTGATATAATATGCATAAGAAATTAAATTGGAATAAGCAATGATGGAGCTTTTGTAGTACCTGATGTTTTAAATATTTCTTCTACAGTTGTCCACTTGATGACAGAATAGCAGTAAGTATTGTTTCTCAGTTTTGTCCCTTACTTAAACTTTTTAGAGACACTTGAGTTTTCTTTAGGGCTTCATTCTCTATTCATAAGAGGTATTAACTACTTTTGATACACTTAGGTATAAAAAAAATGATTCCCCTCCCTTTACACTTGTGTTTTTTTAACTGTCTAGAATAGATCACTTTGCCTTTTGTTTTGGCTGCTGTAGTAGTAATTTTGTTTCAGCATTTTTTCCTCTGTGGGGTGGAGTGGTTATCTATGAGATAGTGCGTACCACTGCTGTCAGCACTGTTTTTAGCCAGATGCTAGTCAAGTAAATGTGTTTTGTGCTTAGATGTCTCAATGGCTGAAGTATTGTGTTCAAACATGAAGCAATACCTTGTTTTGATGTCATAGTTAAGATACTGCTTCAACACTGTGCAGACATTTCCTTTCTTTAAGGGAGAAGTCTTTCTGTGTTATCCCCAGAAGCAGCTGGCAGTGGTAAGCAGGATAAACTTCTGTATTTGGCTCAGCCTGTATAACTTGCTGCCAAAGAGAACTCTTGTTATTCAAAGTAAACAGTAAGAAGCAGTTCTCCTTTCAGACTCCTCTGCTTAAACCTTATTAAAGACTCAATGATATAATTACTCTGCCTGAAAAGGATTTGTGTGCTATCTGTTGATTTAATTAAAAAAATGACTCTTCACAAGGGACAGTCTGTGTGTGTGTCTATGATGCATACAAGCAGGGGAACATATATATTTTCTTTCATCTTGTCACTTGCAATCTCAGATCATTATTCCTTTTGCTTGTAGTGACACAAGTTCTTCATCCTTGGGAGAATTCAAGTGCCTTGCGATATGCTAAAACACTCAAACGAAATAAATGTTGAAGTGGTGAACTCCAGTATAGCTGTATGAAGAACTAAGTCATAATTTCTCCCAGGACTGTAGGTGACCTGGGTGACTGGCTACAACTGGATGCAGAACCAAAGGGGTCTAAATTAGGTCAATTCTACCACTATAATGCTTTATGTTGTTACTATTCTACTCATTTTAAATTGCTTTTAAGAAAACCTCTACATGTCTATGTAATTGTTTCCCTGGGTGAAAGCCAATTCTGCCACACACAAATAACCTGCTAGTAATGCATCACTCAAGTTATTTAGCTTAAATTATTCTCATATTGCTTTTTCTATGGAGATAAATCATAACAAACAAAAAGAAGAACGAGACAAGGCAAAAACTAATTTTTTCCTGTGCTGAGTTCTAGAAATACACAATATATTTTGCAATTATTTTTCAAAGCAGTTTTCTACTGTCAACAACAAAAGCAATTATTTATATTTCTCCACAAACTGTAATCTGTTGATACCTCTTTTCCTCATGAAAATCCCAGCTGACATTTATATAAATAACTTTAATATATAAGGATGAAAGAAACTGGAAATTGAGAGCCGATGGACAGAACCTTTGACAACGACCTCCCAGTGCAGTCACTGTGATGCTAATGCTGGCAGCTGCTTCAGCAGCATGCCTGGTTAGAACGGGAAATGAAATGTCTTGTATCCAAATGAAACATTTCTGGTACACCTATTATCATCACCCAAAAAGCAAAAATGATCCTGTTATCAGATGTAACTTCTTTCCTCTATTACTGTGACCTCATTGCAATTGTTAATTAAGGTAGATAGTGCTGGGTTTCACTTTTTGTCCAAAAAATGCCATTCCAAGCATCTCTGAGCATATACACTGGTGTTTTATATTCATAACACAGAGGGACAACAGCACCAGAATTCACAACTGTGAATTCTGCTTTCTGATGCACAGTGCTTTAAGGTGTTTTCAACATTGGTTAGTCAACAAGACTTTTTATTGTTTTCATTGCTAAAGGTATGAAATGGAAACTGGGAAAAATAGAAACCATCACCTTACCCGACCCTGAAATAAGGAGTAAAAAGCAGTGCACAAGAAAAAAACCAAAAAAACCCCAAACCCCCCCAACGAACACACAGACATGATTAAAAAAAAAGAAATAAATAACTTTCCCCATTGTGTCTCCAGAGTCAAAGGTTGATCTGACCTCTACCTGACCTCTATGCAAAGAGCATACAATTGGAGGAATTTTAGATGTTTGGCATGCCTGGTAAATAATTATTTTTGCACGTGGGACTTATCACCAGGGAAATTACTCCTGTGAATTATTAAGTAGTTTCTTATTCTTTGCATTTAATCGAATCAGAAATGTAAATATGATGTAAGAAATGTAAAAGAAATGATGATGTGACCCCTGCTTTATGAAAACCTCATAAAACCTCATCCCATTGTGTGACAGATTTTATCATATATATGAATGAATCTCACAGGTGATACAGGATGTCAGAATGTCCTGTAATGAGAAATAGCCTTACAAGACATCACATAGTGGACCCACTACTTCTATTTTTATGCCACTTTTCATCTTGAAAAATCATAGGCCACCTGTAAGACTAATATAAAGACATAGTTAAACCCTGCTGTGGAAAACAGGCATGCTAAGGTTGGAACAGAAATACAGTTTTACCAAGGTATTTGAGGACATGAGCTGCACATACTGCCCCATATGAATTGCACCGCATTATTTAGAGTGAAAGAATGTAAGTGAGATTTGGTCAATCTCATGGGACTTCTTTTTCCTGTGAGATGATGAGGTTTTCTCATCATATAGAAATGGTCAGACCCCTGCATTTGTCTTTTTTCATCTGCTCTTCATCTCAGTGACTTCTAGCACTGATTTGATACTGAGACAAGAGAGTGGCACCTACTTTCTGTTCTGCAGTGTCTGTGTTCTCTCTGGGAGATTCCCAGGCTATTCAGTGGCAACTCTACAGAGCTCACAAAATTTGACAAGGACCACTGGCCAGGACACTGTGGCTGGAGACAACAAAACACAGCCATCAAATGCAATTGCACTCTCTGTTAAGCAGCAGGTGTTCTTAACTGTTTGAGTAGGTCTTGCAGCTGACAGTCTTGCTGTGGAACTATTAGACTGACACAGTTTCCAGTCTTTTTGACTGTTAGGACATCCTCTTTAACAGGAACCTTTTTCTCCTCTCTACTTGACTCAGATCGATTACAGTCTGGAATGCAAACAGATTCTTCACTGTGAAGATACAAAAAAGAAGTTTTTCAAGTGTGTATATATGGCCAGACAAAACAGAGCTGAACACTGTACAACAAAATACAGTTGTTTGACATTAACACGTACTTTTCTGCTCCTCAAAATTCCATTATATAGTGGCTGCGGATAGCTTCTAAATGAAGAATAACTATTACTGAAGGCAATGCAATGTAAGGAAAAAAAAAATCCAGACAACACATGGACAGGAAAAAATTCCAGCTGACAAAAAATATACACTGTGTACAACACTCAGCAATTAATGTTTCTAATGTTACTTAAACTGCAGGAGCCCCCAGGTGCGCGCTGTGTGTGGTGTTAGAGTTGATGGCCGTATGTATATGTGTGAATGTTGTAACCAAGGGGAACGTAACACTGTGCAAGTGTTTCACTGAATACCTTCCTGCAATGATAAAATTCACCTGTGATCTAACACTCAGGAAAAGTAAATGGATAATTTGGTCATGCTGTGTTCTAAGGTCACATTTAAAAATATCTTACACAGTTCGATAAGGAATGAGTAGTTCCTTTAATAAATGGTAAAATGGTTCTAACCCGTAGTAGAATGTAATATGATACAATTCTTATTAAGAGTATTGTTTAATGAAAGATTTTTAACCATCTGTGACATATGCAACTTATTCATTTATGAATAGAGATGTCTGGAGAAATGCATTTTCTGTTCTATGGGAGAGTTCAACTTCTGAAAATCTCATGGACTCAAAATGAGATGAATAGCTGAAATCTCCAAGTATTTCACAGAATTAAATAGTCTGAAATATTTCAATAGGAAAATACCAAAATGGCCATATTGAAACTGTTAATCCCACTAATACTGCAAAAATGTAGTATTTGATATTAATTAAATTGTAATATTGGTGTTTAATGCCATGTAATATATAATGGTCAAAAAAAAGAAAATAAGCATCTAAGTTAAATTAAATGGAGAAAGTTATGAAAAGATATTCTAGACTTTATTTAAAAGACGTGTGAAACCTTTCCTTAAAACCACTGTAAAACTTGACATGTTCCCACAAGATATTTTGATTGAGAAGAACCAACATTTTCATATTGAAAAGGTTTTCAGCAGTCAGTTTTTCTCTGCCCTTAAAAAAGATCTTTTGATTAGACTCAATGTAATCCCTAATATGTAGAAGTACTACCCTTACTCCAAGCTTGAAAGTGGTTTCTCTTCAACTGCCTGACTGGCTTAATGAATCAGGTGTGAGATTTCTCCTCCCCAGAGCACCACATTACAACAACATCACACAGGACATGTGGTTCAGGTCACTTGAATGAACATGGTGCAGGGTTTTTTTGGAGGTCAGATGGAACACAGAAATCAGCAGTGGCAACATGTGTTCTTTTTTCTTTTTCTTTTCTAAACATACTTTATTGGATACACAGGAATTACAGACAGAGGATGTGGCCTGGCATTGTCCAGGGCTGCTCCTCCTGTTCACAGACATATCACACTGCCCTAAGGCCACTTGCTGTTTGCTTACCTGGTCATTGTAGCTCTCCCACCATTCCCCATACTCCCTTTTGGGGTGAAACACTCTATTTCCGACTTGTGCGGAGGGGCCAGTCTCCTGCCTTTGTACCTAATAAATCACGACAACAACAGGAGCAAACAGAGAGAAGTGATTGTGTGCTCAGCTTTCTGTGACAGCTGCTGTGCTAAGGGCCATGCACATGATTGTTACTGTGGCAGTAGTGGAAATAGTGTAAAGCAGCTGTGGAAGCGGTGGAATAGCTGCATAAATCCCCAGACTGGTGTTAAAGCAAACAGGGCAGACAGGTGCTCACCAATTTCTTCATATATATACATACATATATATATATATATATAGGAGGAGCCAAAAAATTCTACAGAATAAATAACACACTAACATTTTGTCTTGAATATTTTTTGGAGTTAGACTGAAATGCATGGCTGAAGAGTTTAAACCAAACAACACTTAAATTAAGGATCAATGAGAAATCAGCTAATGGCCATGTTCTCTATCCTAAGTTAATGTTTTACCCTGGTCTTACATGACTTGTTCCACTTTTCAAAGCAAACACCAGTGTAGTTGATTACTTAGGTAAAATTTGTGTGGGTTCACAGTTCATGCTGTGAATGGGCCTCCCTCTCTCTATTAGAAACAAACAGAGGTTAGATGACTTGCCGAGATGTAGACATAAAATCAAGTGAAATCAACCCCAATCCAAGAACCCCGTGCAGGACTATGCATATTTAAAATACTATAGTTCACACTTAGATAAAAAATTCACTTGGATAAACAGTTTAATACTTGAGGATCTAAGTAATCCCTGGATAGGTTACCAGGATAAGACCTGGTCATCGTTCACTCACTGAGCGCTTAACTGGAATCTGAGCATTGAAGAAGTCTTATACTGGCTCCCTTCCCAGTAACAAACTTTATCCTCATAGTACAAATTCTTGTACGAGGTGTTGAAATATCTATTTAATTGCTTTAATAAATTTTGGGCAAAATACCTGCAGGTGTCTTCTCAAAGATATCTCATTCCCAAATCCTATGGGCTGTATTGTGGGTGTTTAACACACTTCTGTGGGGAAGCTTGTGCATTCAACACTGCTAACATTACAGAATAAATGACTTATTTGTTTCTCATTCATTAACCTCATCTAGATAGCAAAAGCACCTTGAATAGAACTGCCCTGTAAAAGAGAAATTATCTGAGTACACAGAAAGTGAGACTAAAGATTGGATGCAGTTGTAGTAGACCCTTGGATGCAGTGATAAATAACTGATGAAGAAAGTTAATGAACCAGAAACAGTAAAATGATGTGTATTTAGTGCATAATCCTTTCATTTACAAATTATAACCTTACTGAGATGAGGAACAACAGGAATTTTGCAGACTGGCTACCAAGGTTTTAAGGCAGTCCGGAGTGTGGTATATGTAGTGCTCCCAGACAGATATGAAGCTCACACAGGACACATACATATTAAATGGAAGTCAATTCCTAGAGCAGAGAAAAGAGTGTAGAGGCTTAGAGAGTAGATAAATTCACTGCAAAATACAAAGGAAGTCAAGGTGGATCATACAAATTAAGTTAGGGGTAGCCAGAGAGAAAGAGCAAAGAGAAAAGAATGTGTAGAAACTTCACAGGAGAGAAAAGGAAATGAAGTTGGGAGGAAGGTGTTAGACATCAAAGAAAGTAGAGTTTAGGAAGAGCAGAAGGGAAACAGCTATATTTAGACCAAATAACCAAAAGAGATTTTTTTCCTAGCAAGGCAGAAGGAGAAAAGGTCAAAAGTAGGAGAAAGAATCTGGAGACACTAAATGCTCACAATAAGTTGAATTCTAAAAGGTAGCCAACAAAAGGAAACAAGAGGTAGGAGTCCTTGGTAACTCCATCCTGAAGAACATCTGTTTAGGATGGATATGACCCAGATAAAGAAACACCCAAAAATGTCAATTTTACATTAGTATAAATTTCACTGTCTAAAATGTCTGCAGAGAGACTACTATGAATCTCTCAAGTTTTTCCATCCACTCAAGAGCAAGTGACACAATCAGAAATAGTATGTCATCACAAAATGCCTCAAAGTCTTGAACCATATTAAGTGCTACATTGCCATTTATTCAGTGCTAAATATCCACATAATTATGAAGAAAGTGACCAAATAGTGATCAGTCCTTCTAGTGTGGAAAGTGCATCTAACTGCACCTCAAAGGTTCTGCGTAAATCTGTTGAGAGGAAACCCCCTGATATTTCATTGCAGTTGACATAAAAAATACTGGTGTGAAAAGTAATTGAGTATTTTGGCTTGTATATGCAGGAGGCATAACACACTCCAGTGTGAGCAGTATTTACAAGAACAGATTTATTTTCTCAATGTCAATTCCAGAACTGGAAATTGGTTAGAAAAGAGAAAGAAGACTTTGATTCTGTACAGAAAAACAACTATTAAACTCTGGTGAAGGATTTAAAATAATTTGGGTCATTTTTAGGGGTTTTTTTTTTTTTGGGTCTTTTGGTGGCACATTGTAAGCTGTGACTTTTTTTGCAGAGGAGAAATTTGTCTTAAGAAAAATATTTAGTGATAAATGCTAATATGTTTTGTAAGTGTAGATCAGTGACAGGAAAGTTGAAAAGTAATTCCCAGTAATGTAGTCACTGAAAACTTGTCTATTTGCCAAGTACTTCATCACATCACTGTCTTACACAGCAGTGCTCTGCACTGTTCGGAGAGGGTCAGTAGAGAGAAAGAAACTTACTCCTGGGCTGAGAAACTAGGTCTGTACTGCCTTGGCTTTCAGTGAACTCGATGTACATATGATACATGCCAGGAAACACCAGCGTGACTGCTCAGTTTTTCAGGATTTCTAGATGTTCTCTTTGCCTTCACCTTCCAACAAAACTTCTCCTATACGCCAAAATTAATGGATGCTATGGGAGACAAAGGGGGAATATAGGAACCATCATCCTAAACATGATCAATAATAGTTCACTAAAATGCTGTGGAAACCAGCTTTTATGTATGTGTAGGTGTAGATCCCTAAGGTTCTTTTGATGTTGGATTTTTTTGGTTGGTTGGTTTGGTTTTTAATTTTGTTGTTGTTTTTTTTTTTTTTTTTTTGTCCCTCTATTGACAAGAGATGATAGTCTTTAGATACGGGTTTTATTAGACTATACCTTCACATTAGATCCAGGTGCTGGAATCCTGGTGGTCCTAATTTCATGTTAGGGTGAGACCCATCTGGGCTCATGGCCCCTCCTTCCTCTGTGCATTCCATATTACTGCACATCCCCTGTCTGGAGGATGCTGGCAGGCCAGTCCTAGAAGTTATACCACAGCCTACATTTGTGAATAGTTTGGTCAAAGACATTCTCCAATTCTGGAAAAGTAGTCTATGGTTAGAATGTGGGTGGTCTTGCAAATATTCTGTTAAAATGTCCACACTACACAAGTTGAGAGACTTCACAAAAGACAAGAGTTTCCAATAGCAAAAAGCAGTTGCTTCAGACAATCTGCCCCATAAAAAAAAAAAATCCCAGCAATTAGAAACTGGCTTTTACTCTTAGACATAAGATTATTTTTTTCTCCTTTTGCAGTAAAAAGTTTAACTAATGAAAGATAGATAGGAGTATCTTTGGGTTTTTTAAATGCAATGTGAAGCAAAGGTAATTTGTTGTGTTGGAAATGGAGAGCTGTCATCAATCCTTATTTCAAATGCAATCTCATACTGCCATGCAGAAATGTTATTAATCATTGAGCACCACATATATACTTGGCACCATTAACTCAGAGGAACAGAGCAGCTCTAATCAACACTGATGAAACTGTACCTTGCAGGGGTGAAAAAAGTTATCTTTCCACAGAAACCCTTCACAGAAGAGAGGTTGTATAGCTCTATCTCATTGTAGGGCAATGGTTAGTTGAGTACTGGATGTTTTAAGTTAGCAATGCAGTGACTAGTTTCTAAGATCCTTGTTAATTAATGGAGTTCCACAGTTTGGTCTGTGATACTGGCAACAGAATTAGGTGTCTAAAATTCTTTCCCAATCAAGATTTTTCCCTTCAAGTCAGCAGTAATCAAAGCAGGTAATATCCATCATTTCAACTCCAAACTCATTTTGGCTACTTTGGAATAATCTTGAAGCAAGACTTGTTTAAGTTCCTGAAAGGTTAAAGTAATGGAGGAAAAGAAAGGCAATTCAGAAAGATTTACAGTGTACTGATAAAATAGTATCCTTTTGCTTTCCATCATTTTTGCCTGGAACTTGGACAGATTGCTCAATGTTACAAAGCCATCCACCTTTCCAGATCTTACATACACCTGTCAGATCTTACATACAACTAGTAGTTTTTCATTTACAATATTCCTTGGTCTTGATACTAAGAAATTATGAGGAACTTGCATTTCATAGCAGCCTTTACATTAGGTAAGACAATATATGCATAAAGATTTCTGCATAAATGCTAAAAAATGAAATCTGAAAAATATTTAGTGTTGTTACTGTAGTGGCTGCTTTGAACGACAAATATACTGTTTCTTGAAAATCACTTCTATGAGATTGGTCATGCTATCTTGACATTGCATTACATTGTACTGAATGTTTTTAAAAGGGCCCCAGTTTATTGAGTGGCATTTTCCCATCTGTATAATGGCTAAAATATATTGTATAGTATTGGGAGTGTAACATTATTTCCTTTAAAAAAATCAGCATATAAACATTGCTTGCTTAATGGCACAATTTCAGCAAGCAAAATTGTTCTAGAGCCAAACTCACAGTTTATTTTTTTCCAAGTGCAGCATAATATTTTACTTTTTTTTAAAGCTTATTCTAATTAAGCAATCATATGTAATTGCAGCTGGTGAATTAAAATGACATTTTTGACAGAATGATATACAAATAATTATACTGGCTCAAGGGAAGATTCGACTGATAGCAAAATATTACCAGCCTTTTTATTTCCTTTGTTCCAGAAAGCGTTTTTCTGAAATGTTGGACAAGCCATTGTATGGTGTTTTTTTTTTACAATAGGGTCTTATCTATACAAAAGTTCAGTATATAATGCTATAATCAAAACTTCAGCAAATTAAAAGAGCCTAGTGTTTATATATTTTAACAGATGTGCCTCAAATTTCAGTCAGTTATGAAAAAATCCTTGTAAGCAAATGTAGCTTTCAGTCAGGTGAAATTCTAGCTCTTCTACCCATCCACATCAATATTCAGGATACAAGTGCAAATACCATTCATTATAATTCATACAGGTGTTTCTGTAGTGGCAGACTGGCTTGTGTCTTGGGGGACTTTGGAAGGAGGGTGCCGTCCTAGTCTTCTGCTTATAAAATTAATTACAATGCATCAAATTAATTACAATTCCAGGTCATATCAAAGTTTGCTCTGGAACAAACTAGAAGTTCATTTGATAGAAAAAGCTGGTAGGCCGGATTTACATCTGGCATGATAATGGGCTGAGACCATCTGCATGGCTTGTCTGGGTACTCTCCAGCATGTGCAATAAGGAAAATATTGATAGAGTATATGGTGGCACTTATTTGTCATCAGAATTTTGGGACACATGCTTCAAGATGAAAAAAAAAAAATAAAATGGATAGACACTGCTCTTAAAAAATAAATCTGGAACTGTTAGGTTCCATCTTCACTGTTCCTTCTTTGTCTTTTTTGCAGCACAACAGCAAGACTATGTTTTGCAATCTAGAGCGTATTTGGGTAACAGTAGAAGGGGAACTTCTACTTTTAATTTGCACAGTTGAGCTATGGCATTTGGTTCAAAACTATGATGACATTGTCTTAATAATACAAATCAATCCAAATATTAGGCTTGAGTACATGTGCTCAGTTAATGCAGCCAAACATCAGTTCATCAATCAATCAGTCAATCAATCAATCAATCAAACAAACAAACTTTCTTTTAATTAAATTTGAAAGAAAAAATAAAAACAACAACACTAATACTGCACACTAATTAATCATTTTCATCAGGGAATTTGAGAATACAAATTCATTATAGAGATGGAATATTTTAACAGCAATTTATCAAAATCTTTCAGTAATACCTTTCATTGAGTTTCATAAAATATTCTTCAGTCATTTCAGAGTATTTGAAATTTAATTAATCACAGTGTCAAGTTTGTCCAAAAAGATACTAAGACTAAATTATTTAGGGAAAACTGAAGAACTTAAACCATTCAGTAATCTCTCAATCTAAATTTTTATATCTTATTGGATTAAAATAGCCCCAAATGGTCCTTTTGGGAACTGATTCATTAATAAATGCAGACTAATACATCAAAAGGATAATGACTTTCTCTGAAGAGTCAAATATTTTTTATCCTGCATGCATGAAAATTATTTTCTAGCAAGGCTATGAAGCAAACAAATAATATCTTGTTGTATCACTGTGCCTAGATATTCTGTTTAAAAATAACATCAGTACCCATTGATTCAAACTTTCACCTCATGTAAATTATCTGCTCCAATGACATTGTCATAGAAGAAGCTTATTGCTCACTTTTTTTGCCATTATCTCATAATACAGAACCATCTAAGCACTTTTGTGCAATTTATAGTCAATGGTCCCATTAAACAACATCTGTAGAAATTAACTTAATTTTTGGTACCTGATGATTTTTCAGTGACATCTTTTCCCTTACAGTAATGTGTGGTCCTGTTTTGGACAGTTTTCACTTTTCAGCCTTCACAGCGATTTGTTGCATTTAGGTGAGCAATGACTAAAAGCTGGTCACTGCTACAGTTCAAGGATGGTGCCAGCCATTCTAGAATGTAACTTCTTAAACATTAGTTCTTCCAATTCACGTTCTTTGATAATCTTCCACTTAGTTCTCTATATACGCTAGACCTGATTGAAAACACTAAAAATTACCACTAAATGATTTCTTGATTTTATAAAACCTTAGGATTTCAAATAATTTTCCTCACATTCCCCTCTCAGTATTGTGGGGTTGCAACCTCTTCTGTATTTAGTTTCATGTTTCCATGAGTCAATCAGTTCAACTACCTGCAGAAACTGCAGAACCAATTATTTTTATGAAATCTGTGACTGTTATTCTACAGTTTAGGAAAGCTGTGTTTTCCCTTGTTTTGCCAGGCAATGGATCTGATGGAGTGTTAGTGTACCATATGACCAATCAGGTCACCAGGAGTATGTCAGCCCTTTGGTTATGAAAATTGTGAATATGAACCTATAACCCATGCCCTAAAAAAGTCTAATAAGTAAAAAAAAATTAGCATATAAGTTTGGAAGTGAGATGTAAAGTTCTTTTATCATAATTCAAAATGTGTCAGAGGAATTGTTCAAGCTGCATATAAATGAAGACAAAATTGGCACTTGCACTATAAGAAATGTGTCCCAATAGAATATGCTATGGCAGAAATTCATGATTGGTATCTTTCTCAACAGGAGTACACACGAGGAATGAAAACCAGCTTCAGCTTTCCACAAAACTCCCCCGGTTCTTCTTGTACTCCATCTTCTTTACAGGACTAAAAGTTCCATGTCAAATGACAACCCTGTTTCATCTCTCAGGCAACTTATCTTGCTGAGGCACAGGGAATTTGAATCTCTCCCATTTACATTTGAAATACTCATGCTGATAGTGCACTCACATATTCTAAAAATATTTGATCACAGCTTCATGGCCATGAGTTTAAATATATCTGGTTTTTCATGGGTGTGTCTTTAAACCAGTGAAAATTTCCTATCTGGGCAATGGGAATTGCATGGGCTGCATCTTGGGGAACCTTGGCATGCTGTGTGTAATAATGGCAGAAGTTTATTCTGATAAGGATTCCCATTTGTCTGGAAACTCAGTGTCTTCCCAGGATTTTCTTAATAGTGCAACACAGCAGTAGTGAAACCTTGAAGAAGTTTTTACATCCAAGATTACTCAAGTTCTAACCTGAAATTCTTGATTCACTCATTCTTTTTTTCAGTTACTTACTTGGATTTCAATCATATTCAACATTAAAAGTAATGTTTTCACAAATTCCTGAGGGAAAAAGTGGACTTTTTGAGAAATTTCAATTCCGATTTCTGAGAAAGTCCATCTTAAGACTTCAGTTCTGAAATATGGCATGCTGATGTAAGATATAATATTTAGACTGGAATATTTTTAAACCATGAATGGCAGTTTCTAGGCTGATCCAAGAATATTTTATTATTATATAGACCAAAATAGCTCTTGTTTGAATTGTAACAATACAGATATAGTCAGTCATAAAATGGAAGAAGAGAGAGAACAGATAGGGTGGAAACCAGCTGTTCCTTGCAGAAACAGAGCATGCAGTGTGGTGGTAGATACCTGTTACCAAAATGCTTTATTATGGTACAGTTTGGGACTGCCTGATGTTTAATTATATACCAATTATAGACATTGGTGGTCCAGGGCTGAATCCAATCCAGTGGAAAAATTCTACTTTGTTTATCATGTTTTCCTCATAGGAGTCATGGAATGGCAATTAACAGCATGTGAGCCTGGACACTTGACTGATTTTTCTGATGTACCAGTGTAGCACTTGAGAGGGAGAAACATGGTTCTTAGGTGAATGTGTGGCCTTCTTTATCTGTTGGGCACGATAAAACAAAATAATGGTGATTTATGGAATAAAAATTCTGTGGTTCTCCTAAGGGTAAGAATGAGGGATGCCAGTCTTGAATGAAAGCTGTCAGTCCTATCACTTCTGCAGATGTATACAGAGCAATGCTTAGTTCCACAATCACACGGTGCTAGACAAACTTCTTAAGAGGACAAGATAACACATTAAAAAACAAGGGAGGAATTAATTTAGTTTGACAGCCACAGCTTATGTTTAGTTACTTAGGAAATACTGCATCACATAGTAAATCCATGTGGAATAAATTATCACTGCCACACTGGGCTATTAAGCTTTGATCTCAATGAGATTTGTAGGAGAAGTGCCTATGATAAGATGCAGAAATTTATGTGCTTATTTTTTCTGTTGTCTTGTATTGTGCTTTTCACAGTTGCATGGAGGAATTATGTGCAGTGGAACAAGCATCCAATGTATCTTGAATATACCTAACATTATTTAACTTTGCTGGCCATTCTTTCCTTTTGCATGATCATAGCTACCTGCCTGGATTCCAGATAGAAAGTGCTGCTCAGCTTTTTGGCTTAGTTACTTTTGGCGATCCTAACTCATTTAGAGGATGATAATCTGTCTTGTTTTGTTTTAGGAGTGTACTTTTGGCTTGTATTGGGCATCTAGTAGCTTCTGTCGTTTGAAAATGCAGTAGAAGAAACCTAAGTGTGCCCTACAGCATCACAGGGGGATGTGTATGAACTAAGCCTCCAAACTTCAAGCACAGAGCCTTACACAATCGTGTTTTTTGACCTCACTGTTATTTCAGAGCCTCCCACCTCACTGCCTGAATAGCCCTGTGCCACAGCTTGATCTGTAGGATGCCAGGTTCCCCTTGATTTTCCCATAATATATTACAGGCTGAAACTGCAGAATTTGTTGTTGGAGCAAGCAAGAAACCTTAAAGGTGGTTTGGGAACCTCCTGAGGGCAGGAATCACTGGGCCACCTATGTCTAACAGTGGGAGAATTGGAGAGAAGTGCACAGTCTGCACTGTGAAGGTTTGAAAGAAATTTAAAGGACAGAGAGTAAAATGTTGGTAGGATTTTAAAAATTTGAATAGCACATAAGTGTGTGAGACAGTATTTAGGGCTGTTTTTAACACTTTGCTGGTCCCTCAGAATAGTTTATTATTTGCTTTAAAGGAAAGTAATCTTTCTTTCCTGCAGGTAATTTTAGGAAGATGAGTATGTTTAAAGGGTCAGTATTGGTAAACTTGGAAAATGAAGCATGTGTGATTTGGGCTATTTAAAGACACGTTACAGAAAATATAAACACCTGCAGTGGCTAAATTACAGTGTGAAATGCAGGGAAAATATACTAGAAAACCAAGAGAAACTTTTGAAATTCCCCCCGTCAAAGTAGCATGGCTGGGACCTTCTGGTGTGCAGTCCTGACTAGGACCAGCTCTTACAGAAGAAATATACAGTCTTTATCTTACCTGGGAGAGAGAGTTATTTGAGATTCAGGAGAGGATGTATTAGCCCTGTATTTTAGACTCTTGCAAAAGGGCTGTGCAACAAATGTGATAATAATTCCTGGGACCTCAATTTATTTATGGCCTTCTTAGTCCCTGTGAAATTAACTGGTCACATAACTGAAATCAGAAGGTCAAAATGGTTTTCTAGGTTTTCTAAACAGGTTGTATGGCTTTGACTCCAGCTATGTAGTGTTTGGTATTCTCCTTTGTGGAGATAATGTCAGGTTTGTCAGCCCTACTTTTAAATGAGGGCAGAATAGCTTTTGGTGAGTACTGCTGAATCACAAAAACCTACATGAAGTGGTTTCATTCAATTGGGTTTTCAATAGTTTTACTTTCTCTCCTTCTACATATTTCAGTATGTGAAGATTCATTCCAATACATAACAGCAGCTCGCTTGCGTTTTCTTAATTGAAGAACACCCCATGCAAAAAGTCATTTAGGACTCTAGCAGATGCATTGCTTTATTTAGGCAAAAGCAGTCTTGTTATCTGTCATTTTGCAGTTGATGTGAAAGCTCTGAATGTCGCGTTGGCATTATCTGTTTGACAATGATTTGATGCAATACTACACTGTGCTATAAATTAGTGTCAAGAAGCAAAATGCTAATGATAGGGGCCCCTTTATGCACTGGTGACTTAAATAGCATGTTTCTTTAAAATTCAACAGTGACTCACACTCTTTTAAATAAAACCCTTCTGAGCTATTTAAATAATGCCATGTAGCTCTAGTGTGTATTTCCTTTGATTCTGAATACTTCAGTGTTTATTTGAATAACTATCCAAAACAAGCTTTTGAGCATTGTACTGAATAATACCTTGAAACACATCGCTTTGTGCAACAAGACCTTTTTAAAGAAATATTTTAATTTCAAGTAAAATGGTGGAACTCTGCTCATTTTCTACACTAAATAGAATTGAAGCTGACAGTGGTTTTCTGTTCTTTTTTTGAGATGGTATCAGATCTAGGTGAACACCTGAGCAGCATTTTAAATTTACTCAGCACCTTTTAGGACTCTCTTTCATGTAATCAAATCAGCATTGATTAGAGAGAATTTCCCAGGATGGATAAAATCAGTTTGCTCTTTGATTCCTAGACCCTTCAGGCACACACTGACTGAGCGCCATTAAACTCACTGGCACCATCAGTTTAATCAGCTGAGGATTCAGACACGTGTTAGAAGGATCTTCTTTGTTGCAGTTTTACATGTTGATGAACACTGCTGATGACATAAGTTTTTTCTCCAAGTTTCAAATGAAATGTTCCAGTTGCTCATATCGAGGTAAATATGTCAATATGTCGATTTGTGCTGCTGTTTTCATTCCTACGCATGCATATTGGGCACTCTTAATGCTCTTTTGCATTGAAGACATTCCCAAAATAGTGCTATTGAAAAAGAAGTCTTTGTTGATGATGACCCACTGCATTTTTTTAACACCTCTCTACTGCAGATATTATCTACACATTGAGGGGTATAAAGAAATGGAAACAGAGCCCTCAAAAAGAAGAAAGTGCATCTTGTCTTTTAGAATATTTAATAACAGGGTGTGCACCTTACTTTTCAGATCAAACCAAACATTTTAGAGCAGTATCTTTCCAAACTGGGCCTGAACAGATGACAAACAAATCCTTCCCAAGCCCAAGATCTTCCTGTCATCTACAACTTCATCTTTTTGAGTAAAAAAGTTGTAAAATGGCAAATGAGTTGTGCAGCAAAAGTGAGGGGAAATAATAATGATCTCAAAGAGGAAGAATGCCTTCTATTGAGGGCATAATATAAAGAGTGCCTTTTTCAGCTGGTCCAGAAGTTGTTACAGGACTTCTAATTCAAACACCTCAAGTCATTCATGCATACAGACAGAGGCTTCAGAAAAGGATATTTCAGGTAACCATCACTTAAGCTGATAGAGGATTTATCATTATTATATATCTTCCTACACTGCACCTGGAAAGGAACTGGAATAAAACCATCATTAACTGATCATAGATATAAAATATCTTGTAATAGACTGGCCATTTTTGTACCAATTGAAAGTCTCTCAAAGAGAAGCATTACTAATAATGTGACAGAAAAAAATCATCTTTGGCATATGTCCTGCAGGTATTACTAATAAAGTCTTCCCTAAAGTCTAAATTGTGGTTCATATCAAAATGGAAGTACAAATTGTCCTTGTTCCATGCCAGCTCCAGTTGTGAACAATGGCATATCTGGAAATACTCGTATTATCAATCCTAAAATCCATATGTGTTTCAATGAGGAAGAAAATCTAGCTACTTGTCACTTCCAGGCTAGACATACATAGTTGAGGAATGAAAAAATTGGTTTTTTGCATTTTCATATAGACAGAATTTTTTGTTTACATCAGCAGTCAAATAACTCAAATTATCCCCATAGCACCCATATAAAAAGGGAAAGGGATCAAAAAATGAAAACAAACCACTAGGCAGGGTGCATGCCTACACACTCTGTCTGTGAAGCAGGACAGTGTTTCCACTACAGAGCTCTCCTTTCTCTTTAGTGTTCACTTTACAGTAATTTTTATACACTGAACACACAAGTTGTCTTCATGATCACTGAATTCAAATAATGCCTTAGGAAGAAACAAAGAAATATCTCACAAGGGAGTGTCTGTTCAATGGCAAGAAGGGTAGACAGAGCCTGTGAGCAGCTGAGTTAGAGTTAGGAGGATATGTACAGAAAAAGGTATCAAGAAAGTTAAGGAAGAGAAGATAGGTGAAGACAAAAAGAAAGAAAGGAAGAGATAGTACAAGAAAGGAAAATCAAGGTAATAGGAGATAAAAGGTATAGCAGAAGAGTTATATGAAACAAAACCTCAGATGTCTGAGAGTGGCTGCTCATGATGACACCTGTACTTATTGCTCCATCTTGATTATGTAGCACTAGCAGCAACCCTGTTGTCTTATGGCTGTGACTAGAGGCAAAACACAGACACCATGAAGTTCATTTAGGGAAAGAGATTGTAAATGAGTGAATTCAGGACAAGGCAATGAGTTATATTTCTTATTCTTTTGGTTTTTTCCTCCTAAGATCTTGTTCCTCCCCCTAGATTAGTGTAGAGTTGTCACAGCTGGTACTTAAAACTTTGTAATTGCCCATTGCTTTGTCCCCGATTTTTGCACAGCACTTTGACTAAATCAAACCCAAAAGTTACAGTGTAGGAGAGAGGACTCACTTCTCTCCCAGCGCAGAGGCAAAGGAAATTAATGTATTTCCCTTTGTCTTTCCACTATTAGTAACTCTCAGAATATCATAATTGCCTCCCCATATTCCCATATTAGAAGGCTTTACCTAAGGGTTTCACCAGATGATCCCCTTCTTTTCCACAGGTTCACCAGGCTGCTTGAGCGGCTCGCAGCTGAAGACGACTTTCCATCCCCAACATGCATGCGGACTACTGTCGATGTGGTGAACGCACTGCGTACGTTTCTTTCTGGCTTAGCAAGGATGATATAGACCTTGGGCACAAACATACAGCCGAGGGCCACCGTGGCACTTAGACTCACTGAGAAGCACATGGTGATTATCTTGTAGTTGCTTCCAAAATATATTGGCACAAAAGCCAGCCAAATGATGCAGGTGGTATACATTGTGAAGGCAATATATTTTGCTTCATTGAAGTTAGCTGGGACATTTCTTGTCTTAAAAGCATAAAAGGTGCAGCTCAAAATTAATAATCCATTATATCCAAGGGGAGTTACAACACCCAGGTTGGTGGTGTTACAAATCAGGTAGACCTCTCTGATGCTTGGGTAATCATGCATTATATCTGGTGGTTCCATTATAAAGAGGGCAACAATGATGCCTAATTGTATACATATCAAAATAAATGCAATCACCAGTTGGGCGCAGGCACTCATGAACCTAGGTTTTTTTGTACAAATTTTCTTCTTGCTTCCAGCCAGGATTCTTGCAATGCGGTTGGTTTTAGTTACTAGAGCAGAATAACTCATAGCTGGTGAGAGGCCAATGCCAATTCGTTGAAGGTAACAGTAAATCTGTTGAGGTTTTGCAATGAGACAGAAAGTGCACAAGTAACCCAAGCAGATGCCGGCTAGAATGATGTAGCAAAGTTCTCGGCTGGATGATTTGACCACTGGCGTGTCACGGTACATTATGAATATAACTGTAACAAATAAGGTGGCCAGCAGACCCAGACATGCAAAAACAACTGCTGCAATCGGTTCAGGATCACCCCATCTGAGATACTGCACTGGGATGAGATCACAACCTACAGAAAAAGAAAAAGAAGAAGATAAACTGAAGTATGTAGGAGTGAGATTCTTTAATGATAGTTGCAAGTTTTCCTGATATTTTTCTTCTTTTTATGTTTCAGAAAGCTGCCATTATAATGAGTGTACGCTCAGATTATGTTAATATAATGGCACAATAAGTAAATTTCAGAGACAGTTTATCTGGAAGCATTACACTTTATCTGGAATATAGCATGATGACCAAGCTGGTTGACATAAGTCACCTCTCACTGGAACAGGTTGACCAGACAAGCCATGGATGCTCCATCCCTGGAATTGTTTAAGGCTAGGTTGGATGGGGCTTTGAGCAACCTGGTCTAGTGGAAGGTGTTGCTGCCTGTGGCAGGGGGTTGAAACTAGATGATTTTACAGGTCCATTCCAACCCAAATCGTTCCACAATTCTATGATTCTGTGACCTGCACAGGTGCTTGCCAATTAATAACTACTATAACTATAGCACACAACATAAAACTACCATTGTCTCAAGCTCCATGTTGGACACCACAAAGAACTGTTGTGGCTTGACCTGGCCTGGATGCCAGGTGCCCACTAAGCTGCTTTATTACTCCCCACCTCAGCAGGGCAGAGTTAGGGGAGAAAATAAAATTGAAAAACTCAATGGGTCAAAATAAAGGTACTTTAATAAAGCCGTTTACTGGCCATGTGTGGAAATAAAGGAAAACAAAAGATTTCCCATCAGCAAATGATGTCCGGGCACTTCCTAGGAAGCTGGGCTTACATATATGTAGCAGTTGCTCCAGAAGAAAAATGTCATGACAAAAAAAATTGCACACATCCCCCCTTTTCTTTTAGGTTTTGTTTCTGAGCAGACATCTTATGGTATGGAATATCCCCTTGGTCAGTTCAGGTCTGCTGTCCTGCCTATGTCTCTTCGCAAAATCTTGCCCATACTCAGCATACTGGTGAGGAAGGAATGTTGGGAAGACAGCCTTGCTAACACTGGTGTGCTATCCTTGATAAGATTGTTATGTTATCAACACCTCTTTAGCTACCAGTGCAAAGCACAGCACTATGAGGGCTGCTGTAGGGAAAATGAACTCAATCTCAGCTGGACCTAACAATAATAAAGGGGAGGACCTTGATATTCTGGAGTGCAACTTCCTGTCGATAGTGGACATGTTGGCACTGCCAGCCAGGTCAGGATAGATGGGAGGAAATGATGGAATGGGGAAAATGCAGCTAAAAGCTTTTATTTCCCCTGTATCTGTATTGAGTTTGACTAGACTTGATTGCAAAACCTAAATTACTCCAACATTTTGCATTTTTGTAATCGTGTTACTGTCTTCTGGTTAGGTCAGACAGAAGAGTGTCATCCTAATGGACTGGCTCATTAGAAGGCACTTCACCTCAAGAGGATGGAGTGCCAGGTGCTCACACTCTGTGTTTTCAACAGTGAGGGTAGTTAGGACTGTCTAATGGACATGTGGATGCCAAGAAATCCCAATTAATTAGGTAATCTGGGACCTCAATGACTTGATGAACAGGAGTAAATGTAGATATCAGGACAACACTTTGGGAATTTTTACATGCAAAGTTTACTGTTGGCCTTTTCCTTTAAGTGAAGCTTAAAGTTATTCCAAATCTGCCACTGACATTCTTAGTAGTAAAAAAAATTTAATGAGACAGTATGGCTAGATATTAGACTTTGTTCCTTTCTTCTCCAAGTATTTCTGCATTCCTCATCTCTACAGAAATAATACTATCAAAGATATAATATCTACAATAAGGTGGCAATAGTACAAGGTGGATAGTTCTGAATTCTTGAAGAGATCAGAAAAATCAGAAGGGTTGGGTCAATAACTCTCTGGCTTTAGTGCAGTTAAGGGATACAAATTTGTAGTTACTCGCATAACAGAATTGGGCTCTTGGTCATTAAATACAGAATAATTTGTCATCCATACTGAAACTCCTTTGGTGTGCAAAGTTTTCTGTTGCAATAATAAAATTGTTACCACATCTTAAGCAAGACATTAGATTTTCATGAAACACTCTCATAGCATTAGTTGATGATACCTTTTCAACTCTTGCTCATTTTATGGCTTTACTCGTTCATTGCACAGAAGACACTGTATTTCTTTCTGATTTTTTCAAGATTATTGTAGCACAGGAATCACATAATTAAAATCAACATTTTATACAAGTGAGTGGTGAAAGAAGGGTGAAAACCAGAAGTGTCCTCTGTTGTGTGCAGATATCCCCATGTGGCTTCTTCCCCAGGAACTTTTATGAGTAAATGGCCTCTAAATATTTTTCCTATTTTGCTAAAATTTAATTAATATTTTTTGGAAACATATTGTTACCAGATTCTAATGCTATGATATATTCTTCAACAGGAAATTTGAGAGAAGAAGTCTTTATCTGACAGCTGGCCTTTGCACGCAGATAATGATATAGGGGCTGAATTTTGCTTCAGTTCTAACATTGCAGCAGAGGTGAATCATAGCCAAATGTTTCTCATTAATTTCAGACTATTTCATGCCTTCCTTACTTTATTACTCTTTTACATTCTCTTAATAAAATACCTGAGAAAAAAGTTGAAAACTTGTACCATTTTTCCTGTCACTGAGTACACTTTACAAGGAGAATGCTAAACTTTGCAATGATTTATTCCTCAATTAAGATTTAAAGACTGGATCATCTTCATAAAGCAATGATTGGTGAAGTTTTCATATAATAGTTTTGCACATAATGGTTTCCGACAGTGGCCATTTGCAGAAAAGGACAACTAGATCAAGTAAAAGAAAGATGGGAAAACAGCACCGTGAGTGTTCAGGTTAGGTTAATGTCCAGGACTATACCAAGACAAAAGGTGAAAAATGGTAAAACAAAAAGAACTCATTTCTATCAATGGCTGTTGAACAAAATCATGCCCCACAGCCTGCCTCTTACACTTAAGCACCTAGGAAGTTTTCTCTCCTAGCTGGCTCAGAAACAGGTGGAACAAAGCCAGCAGCCTTGTTTTGTTGTCCCTGCAGTGTGCTGAAGCAATCTTTGGCTTGTGGAAAGGCTGTTAGGACCCAGTTCAATTTGGAGCAGGTGTCAAGTTGTTCTGTGCTCAAGAATGCACTGCTTCTGGGACTGGAGCCCCATTAAAATTGACATAAAACTGCTTTTATGCTCTTCTGGCCAGAAACACCACCAGTATCAAGCAAGACTCTGGATATACATTTGAATAACAAGACCAGCAGATCTAAAAAGTCAGAATCCCATTTGACATGCTAAGAAGCGTGAACAAGCATCAAAAACCACCAACAAAATACAGGTAAGGACATTTAAGGATCTTCTGGGAAAATAAATAACTTGTGATATTTTAGAAAAGCACTTAGCTACTTCAAGGATGGGCTAAATTGTGCCATAAAAAATGAGAGGAAATGCTCATTAAGGCCTGACCACTGTCATAGGTCTATTAGTACAATATCCTCTTTCAGTAGAAGCAAATTTGTCACTTATTTCTTATCTCTCACATTTAATTACAATTAGTTCATCTGGGAGAAGAGTTTACAGATATGAAGCACTGTATTATAGACCATATTTTTTGAGAGTTTGATCTAAGTGTTATTTTGTCATTATAGCCTTGATGCCTATAAGACCTTACCATGCCTTCAGTATCCATAGAAATGTATTAGTTTAGCACTGAAAAATCATGGTAGGTAATTTGAAATATGTAATTAAACTAGATTCAAAGCTAAACGTGACAGACTGTGAATAGGATTTACTCTGGAGAGTGAAGGGAACTCAGTGAATTCTCTCAAATTAACACCATGAGCTAAAGCTCACTGAATCTGCACATGGAAACTAAAACTGGCACAAGTAAGTCCTAAATATTTTTCAGTGGGGTTTGGCATCATGGTCAGTGAGTTCAACCTGTTAGCAAAAGATATGGCTTTCTCAGTAGCTTTTTAGACATCCTTCCAGGGATAGTCCAAACACCAAGCCTCAAACTCAAACAACAACCTAGATACGTTTTAGTAATTTATGAGTCTTCACATAAGATTTGACACTCATTATTCAAAGGATATTCTTATTATGCAATTAGATATTTTATATTAATGCTTCTGAAAGTTTGTCTCCTTATGATCCCAAAAGATGGGAGAAGGGGTATCTTGATTAGTTATTTAGGTTTTCATATATATGAAAAGCCAAGATGCAAAAATGTCAGTCACAATAAAAATCTACATGAAGCTGACAGGGTACATTTTATAATTTAGTTTTTTTTTTTTTTTTTTTTTAACCCCATCATTATTGAAATAGAGGATTACACTCTCTAAAGTCCTGGGGGATATGTCAGGCCCTGACCTCTGCATGGAATCTGGACCAGCTGAAGGGAGGGGGTACATCTTTAACATGTCAGTACTAAATTCTGGTGCTATGGTAAGTTACTGTAGTCACCAGTTCTTTTCCCTGTTCTGGTGGGACCTTTTGCAGCTGCTACAACAGCAGGGCATGTAAAGGTGACCATACACTGTCTTCTTAGCTGCCACAGTTCTCAGGCTGGCAGAGTTTCTGAAGCCATTAGCAAAGGTGGGTTCGCACAGGCAATGGACATAGCTGATGATTGTGCATGTGTGTGTTCCGCCACCTCTGCAGCCCAGGATTTGGGATCAGCCACATCTTAAACTATGAAAGCTGAGGCATCAGTAGCTCAGTCCTAAGTCCCCACTAACTGAACTATACAGATTTAGCAGAGCATTGCGGTATAATGCAAAGCCATGAATCTTAGTGTAGTGCATTAAAGTTACTCTGTGAGCATATGGGGAATGATTCCTTAATTACACAAGTGTGCAGAATGACAGGAACAACTGATAAATTACAGCAATCAGGTCCATCCTTATGTCAGCTCTACTGTTTTAAGTTTCACTAAAAAGTGCTGACTCTATATGTTGTAAATGTTTTGTTCTGAATACATCATGTTCAGCAAACTTTCCATAATGGAAGGCACAATTACAAGTGGATCTTTCTGGCTTTGCTGGCAAGTCCCTCTTCATCCAGCTCAGGAGCCCCCAAGAGCTGTTTGTTGAGCTCAGCATTATTGAAAGAGCTCACTTGAGCACAAAGTGATGTGTGGTTCACACTGGACTGAAAACTTAAGTTCACACCTTACCTGGAAAAAGCAATTGAGGGAAGAAAAGTCCACAAACCCAGTAACAAGGGAAGGGAGAAAATGACAGACAGAGATTCTGGTCATAAATATCACCACCTAATCCTTTGACTCATCCACATGTGCTTTCTCCCAGAGGCTGATGCGAGAGTGACTTATGGCAATGGCTTTATTTCATTCAGAATAAGAAATGAAAATGAAAGAGACATACTTGTCACAGAAAACAGGGTGAAAACTGGACATTGTGTCTGCTGCTGTGCATTTATAGTACTAAAAACAGCCAGATAAAAATTGTGCCCTTCTTCTATCCTCAGTCTGAATTATTGCCATACCAATTACAATCAAAAGCAAAATTCTAATAATGTTTCAACAGCAAAATCAATGTCAACACAGACTAAATTGTGTTCTGTCTCTTGTCAGACAATTGCTGAAATTACCAGTGGTTTCAACGTTATTGCAAGTGGGAATACAAGAAAGCATCTTGATGGCAACAAGCAGTTACCCTTTGAAAATATTTTGGGCAAGAGATGTTTGACGTGTCTGAGGGTCAGAATCCAGCCTTATGAAACAACTGAGGCTCAGCCCTCCCATGGCTTCTGCCACAGCCTGAATCAGCATGCTGCAGGGTGAGCTGACCAAGGCCTTGATGGGATCTACTGCGATCCACCATTGAGCATCACCCCTGCCCTTGGCCCCATGGATGTGGGCTGTCCCCCACAGTGCTGGGAGCCAAGGCACCAGTGGCTCCCAGCTCTGTCTGTTCTCTGTGGCTCTTGCTAATTGTACAAGCAATGCCCTCGTGATAAGGGAGGCAGTTACTCTCACTTCTCAGTGAGGAATCCAGATCAGTACAAGCCAAACAGGATACAGCACGAGTGTTGTCAGAACTCTTTGAAATGGCTGGTGTGTCACTTAGGGCTGGGGTGATCTCTTTTCAGTCCTTTCCATCCAAGGGTTGTTTGGATATTCCAGCTCTTATCTGTCACTTTCAGATGGACAAACAAGATCATTGCAATCCTGGGTTTGCTGTACCTTATTTGGTGAAAGAGTTTTTGCAACTATAGTAAAAATATATTTCTGATATATATCCTTACCCTTGAATAGCAAAGAAAACATTTCAAGAACTGTAAAATAGTTAAGTTCTATTTTCATGCAAATCCAATTAAGAAAATCAAATAGCTAGCATATTTAGAATACACAGAAATTGAGAAAAATGTCAATACATCCTGAAGATTATCCAAATGTCACTGGAATTAATATAATCTACTTTCCTTGCAGTACTCGAGGTCACTAGACAAAACTTTGTTTCTGGCATTGTTGCATGCTTCCCCTGAATATCAGAATGAGAGAATAATTCCTTCTCTCCCACCTGAAAAATGTCCTTGAGCACTAGTGGTAACTGGACCAAGATGTTCCTACATACACTGAAAAAGCTTTGAGATGCTGAACAAAATTTGTTTGGTCTTTCTAAAGCACCATTTTTGAATGCAGAAGGCCATGTCCTCAAAGTCTATTGGGTTTTTGGAAAACCAAAAAGCCATTCTCATCAAGCTACTGAAAAATAAATTCATTTAGATGTGGTCATCAATGTTAAGAAGAACCCTTCAACTGTATCTAAATTTGCATGCCATCTATTTCTTTTCCATCTACTGTGAATATAATGCAGATAAGGGCTTTGAGGAATAGTGGAGTGACTGGCATATACTTCTGGTCTTAAATCACTGAGTTCCTCCTGCTGTAATAGAGTATGTGGCTCAGCCACACTGGCCATACTAATGTCTGAATTGGCACTCTAACATGGCGATGTTGCTAACATGACACACAGGGAAGTAGGGAGTTATAGTAGGTTGGAAAGTGCGTCTTGGTATTAAACAAGGAGGAAGAAAATTAGTTGATATATGTGTTGGGATAGTACAGATAAATCTGAAGTAAATAAAGAGAATGAGTAGGTTTTTTGTCCAAGAATCAGTCTGATCCCTGGGAAATATTGTATGCATAAGCAATGAACCTGAAATTTGTGAGGAAATAAAATATGGGCAGCTAAATATTCCCTTTCTTGTCTCAGCTTCACTTCTAGATGGAGATGTTTTCCAGTAACTATTTAATCAAGAGAAACTCTTGTTTCCACTTGTCTTTCCACTACCTTTGGACTCCCTGTACCTTTCTGTACCTCAGAACTTCAATGTCTTTTCTGTTCTGAGAATAACTTTGTTTTGCTATGCATATTGCATCCCTTCTGTCTTCTCCCTTGCTTCATCTGAATTCTGATATTCCACAGGTGACTGAAAAGGGCATTAATCTCTCTTCCTTTCTGTCAGTAATAGCCGTGCCATTACACAGTTTATAGAGTGAAGTTTGTGGCACAAAACTCATGCTGATCACTGAACATAAGAATGATGGAGCAATGTTTTGTTATGTGAACCAAGAAAAGGATTCCAAATAAGTTTTTGTCCAAGTTCATATCTTGGATAAAAAACAGTGAGATGCAGTGCCATGTTGAAAGTTGCCTCTGTTATCTGAAGGTGATCATGCAAGGAAGACTTATTCTAATTATTTTTTTATATGTGTAGCCTTGTGGAGCTGACATTACCCAAGAAATGGCTTTATAAAGCAGTAAAGAGACCTAGTCCACTGCAGTATCAGATGTAGGGACATTTCAAGGAGATTAGTGCATACTTGATTAAACTGAAAGGAAATTTCCTTGCCAGCGTATAAAATATATCTGACTGTCCTTACTTTTAACTCACAATTTTTAACTAAAACCTGTGTTGTAAACAAAGTTGAAAGGCAGTTTTTTACAAGCTGCAAAAGCTGGTGCTATCAATATGAACATTAAAAATACAGCTCACTATATTGTACGGATAAACTGGGAATAGATTTTTTTTAAATCTCTTTATGATACAAAGCTAAATAAAACAAGGTGAAGCCCTGGTGTGAATGTAAATTGGGTGGGGACTATGCAGCTGGGAAGCTAGGAGGTGGCTGTCCTGGTACTAGGAGGGCACATTGTATCAGCTGTGGTCACGGAGGCCAAAGAGGGAGGGGTTCAGTTTCCACATAGTGCCTGCCAAATTTGTGGCTGGCTGAGGAACAAGGGGTTACATCTCCTGAGGACGATCACTTGGCACTGATGTCAAGGGTTTTGGGCACAGATTGCCTTGGACCTTATAAAAGCATAAAATGCATGCCTAAAGCCAGATGAATGGTTTGCAAAATGTAATTTTGCAAACAAATACAAAATGTTTGCTCATGTAATACACAAAGCAGTTGGCTTGACTAAAAATACAACTGCTTTCCTTAAAAACAATCAGCGATGGGTAGAAAATCATTGATTCATCCTACAAGAGCCTTTAAGATGCCAACCCATCCCGTTCGTCCATCCTGAGTACAAAGTGAGACTTTCAGAATGTCAATCCTCCCACAAGACCAGACTGATGTCTTGCTTGAATCACAAAGATTTGTATACCCTGGGGAGCCAGCTCAAAGCACAAGAGCCCAAGGGCAACTGGGCAGCCTGGTCACTCCACATTGTCTTACATATGCCTTACAGGCTAATTACCCAAATTTCACCACGTCAGTGAGCAGTTCCCATCACTGTTGTTTCAGAAGTGGATCCTCTCTTGGCATTTGGAGCAAATTCCCTCCTGACTGACTTGTAGCAGCTCCTTTTCTAGCTGATCTGTGTTGAGTGAAACTTCAGGTGCTCATCAAAGGTTTGAGCTGCGACCTGCAATATCTCAGACAAGATCTCTGGAGGTTGAAGAGCTGATCTTCATGAATTGACCAGCTTTATGTGGTGGCCTGGTCCCTGCAATATGCGCTTTGGAAGTTCCTGGATGACCTACCTGGGAAGTGAAGCTGAGATTATATCACATACTCAATACTCTGCTTTTGGGGCCACATGAAGCCAGCTCTCTTTTTCTCCCCTTCTCCATTCTCCTGTCTCAAGAAAGCTTTCCCTGAGATGAGAAGGCTTTTGTTGCTGAATACTGGGTGCTTGGGGAGGCAAGATCGGGAGAGCAGGGCTATGGGAGCATTGATGGATGACCACTTGCAAATCCATTTAACTGCTGTTTCAGTTTTCTCAGTTGAAAGTTTTTTCTCAGGGAAAGTGTCATGTTTGACATTTTCTGAAAATACCCCATCATTTTCATAGTTAAATGATATTTTTGCAATAATTTGGTATTCATTTGTCAAAATAATGCAACATTCCCTACCAGGAATGGATTAATTTATATATAAAAAATCTGTCTATACACCAAGCCTTGCCTTACGCTCTTCCACTTATATAAATTCATGAAGCAAATTGTGTTTTCCTTTGTCTTCCCTCTCACCTCAAAATTTCTCCCCTCATCCACAGAATATATGCAAATAAAGTCTGTGAGTTCTGGAAAAAAAACTTGTCTCTTCTTACCTTGTCTGGCACAATGAGAACCTGATCCCTGAACAATATTTTGAAGTGGTTTGTGCTCTGAGCATTTGAATACTTGAATTCTTTTCATTAGTCATAAAGAAGAGAGGCTGAGGGATACAAATGTTGGAGCAATTTACCTCTAAAGAAGCCAAACTGGTATTCTGCAAGAGCATAGAGTACTATGCCATGACAAGGATGAGCCCTGTGTTCCAGCAGACTCTGATGAACAAAGGACTCATGCAAACCAGAGCCTCTTTGGAGCACTCATGCTTTTAGCAGTGGTAACTACAGTAACTAGTTTAAAACTTTTTCAGACTAAAAAGGAAGGTATTATGCAAGTCTTCTGTACCTGCTTGCGAGGAAAATAAAACTCTGAAATTTGATCTCCCTTAATACTTTCTCTGAGAAGTATTTAATTTCTGTACCAATTTAGGGAAGGGTAAGGTCTGCATTACCAGCTAGAGGTTAGGACAGGGCTGAGTATAAAACCATGACTACTATTATTAGTAGTAGTAGTATTCGTAGATCAAGTAATTCAAATTTATAAAGGAACTGAATTATGTGAACAATTCCTGAGTCAGGTTGAGGAGAAGAGACAAATATCAGCTCCAGTTCAAATTTCAGCTTTATCCCTGGGTACAATCTGACCAAAACAGTTCTCATACTCACTTGTATCTGTCATTTGTTTCTTCAGCTCAGCAGATGAGCACTTTCATTGACAACATAAGCACAGACACAATTCATTTACCTGTGAGGTCCTCATTGGGCCAGGAGCCAAGCTGGCAGGCTTTGCATGTGTATTCGTCAGACACATATTCGTTCTCTTTACAAGGAGTGCAGGTCCAACAGCAACTCACTTCTCCTTTACGGATCACCTGAGATAAAAAGTGACATTTGATTTAGCAAAATAAACATACATTCATACTGCCTCATTTCTTAATATGTCTTCTTCTTTTTTTTTTTTTTGTGTTTTGTTTTTTTGTTTGGTTTTTTTTTTGTTTTGTTTTTGTTTTTTGGGTTTTTTTTTTGATAGAAGAGTTTTTAAATTTCATTTTAAAGTGAGTTCTTTTTCATGGTATATTTTCGTATGTAAAATTTGACAAGTGTTCTCAGTTCTTGCTGCATGTATGTACCAGAAAAAAGAAGCTGCCAATCTAGAGAAGCAGAAGTGGAGGTACAGAAGGACATAAGATGTTTTTTCTTTCCTTTTAGAATTTGCAATACTCAAAATTTCATAGATGGCCATGTACTTAACAGTCCATATAGAGAATCATGCCAACAGCATCATGTCCCTAAAGGTTCATTACACAAAGACTTTTGGGTACTTATTTTTCATCAAATTGTGAGTGATTTGTTACAAGAGAATTTTTCCAGATGTCAAACTGAACACGCCTTTTCCAGAATTATTTAATTATTGCATTTCTAATTACCATTTAAGAGTGAGAATGCTATCTTTATCCATTCTAACATCTGACCTGATTTCTCATTTCACAGTTTACTGTCAAATATTATTGCATACTTATGATTGAAATGCAGACTTTTCAAGTTCTTTATTTATCATCTCTGGGCACTGAAAACATCTGTGCTTCTTGTCAATGTCTTTCTTTCGAAATAAAGCATTCCCAGTTTCTCTGCTCTTCCTGAACAATTTATAAACATATACTCCCAATTACAGCATAAGAAGTAGGTTGATTTTTGTATCTTTTGCAATGATGAATTTAGAAAGTGGAATTTGACAAATCTATCAGGAAACTGATACACCAATAATTTCTTACCCACCACTACCAGAGAAGGATTATGTACCATTTTCTAGGAATCAAGCCAATTATTCTCCAATACTCAGAATCATGTAGGATTTGGGGTTTTTTCTTATGTTAAATTGGTTAGTCAGCAAATTATTAATATTTTTATTTCTATTTTCTTGAACAACTCTTTGTTATATTACTTAACTGTAAATAAATACTTTCTGTCCTTTTTAACATACACAATTCTCTTCAAAACTTATTTTCCTTTCCCCTTATCATCTGGGTAATCCTTTGAATCTGTACTTATTTAAATAATCATATCTCTGCACTATTTCAACTCTATAGAGTTGGGTTGAGTTTGGATTTTATCAAGTCCTTTGTATGGATGTACCAAATGTTGCTGAATGCTTTAAATTCCTTCACAATAACTCAGTCACACACAATTTTGCAGGAAAACCACCAGAGAGTTTGGTAGGGTCAAGCTCTCCCCACATCCTTGAAGACCATGAAGATAAAAACTGAGGTAAACTCTGATGTTTGTAATCAATAATCTAAAGAGAAGCAAACAGAACAGTGGACTTCAGTGTATCTAAGCGTGTGGTGACTCGGCTTCATAGAGAACAATACTCTCCAAAGAATCTTTGAGAGCATGGGCAGAAGGTGGAAGGAGATTGTGTTAATGAAGAACACAAGATAGTTCCCATCACCTGCATTGTGCCAACAGACCGTAAAGGAACTCAGAGTCATACAGTTCTGAAAGTATTAGCTGTTTGTCCATCTCTATCCTCCCCATATGGGACTTTGTGGCTGAAGCAGGCTAAGAACAGACCCCTGTTTAGTCACTATGGGAGTAATTCATTCCACTCACCTTTATGTGTCTGCAGAAGGTATGTTCTCATCTGAACCAACTGTCCTATCTGGATGTCTTTTACCATCAATGAAGAAAAATAAGTGTTTCTACACTAAACTTGGTCTTAACTGTTTTCAAATCCTACATGAGAATGAGATGACACCTCACCTGGAATAACATACTATTTTCATTGATTATAAAGAAATTTCAGAAAGCTGGTATAGGTTCATATACCTACAATGAATACAAATATCATTGGTTTGATGAAACTCACTTACTGACTCAACCAAAGACCAGTTAGTGAATAAAACATGGTAACAGTGTCCTGAGACTCTGTAAAGCTCAGATGAAGAGATTCACTCTGTATTGCACAGCATGATCAGCCTCCCACCAGCCCCTCTCTATAGCCACTTCCTGGTTTTCAGTCATGACATTCTAACACAGGAGAAAAGTGATCCAGCTTCCAGTGAGACTTGTCAGAAATTACAGCTGCTCTTCTTATGGCTCTCCATGCCCAGCCCCTCATTCCGCAGGCTTTTATATAAATGACTGCAAGGTAAGCTAAGGACTTGCAGTGTTTTAACTGTTCTGCAGTAAGTGTCATGGGATGCTGAAGGATAATAGTGTATAATTAATATATGACAGATTCATCTACCCTTCTTACTTACTGCAGCATGGAAAGGGAGGAAGGAAAAATCAAAAACCTGGGAAACAAAGAAGCAGTAAAACAGGTATGATTAACAAAAATTGTTACCTACATTTCCTGAAGCTGAAAGTAGTGGTAGTTGTTGATGTTCTCTGATGATACCACATATTTAAGGTCTAAGTAATAGTGTTCCAGTCTAGGTGACTATGTCTAGCAATGAAATAGTAGCAACTATTATTAATAATTTATCTGCAATTGTACTGACAAGTCCTAGTCAGGGATTTGCACTCCATTGAATCAGATGCTGTAAAAATATGCAGCAAAAAGCCCCCAAACAATACCTGTTTGAAAGCATTTGGAATATATTAAAAACAAAATCCAACTCAACTGTTCATAGATATAGGAGTACAAGAAATTGGCAAAATATGAAAAGAGTGAGATGACTGTGATAGGAGTAAGAACTAAATTTGTAAGTCTGTATATTTTAATTAAGGTGTGGGGTACTGTCTAGATGTAAGATTCAAGAAAAACTTGCGTTCAAATTTCAAGGCTATTCATGCTACAAGACTGAAGCAAATGAAGAAAATATTTACCTTTATTTGGCCTTTTTCACAGGGTTCACTGCACACAGATCTGATGATATTAGTTTTCTCTGACCAGATTTCATCATCATCCATTTTCAGCTCCCCATTGTCCCAGCTGCCAACGTTGATATAATCAAAGTAATCCTTCCCCATTTGTTTAAAATTCATTATTTCATATCTTTGGAAACATAAAAGAGAGACATAGCTATGTTAAGGAGAACACCACAAAACCTCACAAGTTAAAGAAACACCATATAGCCAAAAGTCAAGCTTGTTGAAATAAAGACGAAAAAATTTCAAGCATTATGCTTATCCTTGAATATCTCACAGTAATTTCTGTGGTATCATAATCTTGCTTTTTTCTTTTATTTTAACTGGGGAGTTTGGTTTTATTTGTTTGTGGGGGTTTTTTTGTTGTTGTTGTTTTGTTTTGGTCGTTTTGGTTTTGGGTTTTTGGTTGGTTGGTTTGTTTTGCTTTTGTTTTTCTGCCACTATAAAAATTTCCTTGAACTGTTTGGGGTTAAGTGGCTGTGCTTCTGAGAATGATTATTTGTTTAAGGAAAACAATTTAATGAGTCAAACATAATTCATTCTATGCAACTTTCAGTGCTGAAGACAATTTCATAAAGAACCCCAGTTCCCTCTATTCCAGGTGCTAAGTAATCAAAATCTATAATGTCAATTACTAATGCTATGAGCTCCTCACTGTCTGCAGGTGCTTATTCCCCTCCTGAGAGAAAAATATCTGAAGATAGATGAAGTGTGAAGGGAGGTAGAAGCAACTCAGGTCTGGGGGGGTCAAAGGAAACTTTTTGTGCCATAAGACTGCAAGATGCAATTTGGTGTGACACCCAGAGAGGATTCAAGCATCACTCTTCAGGCACAAAGTCTGTCCAGGAACCAGGAATATTTCCTTTGGGTTTTTTTCCTTTTTTTTTTT
>VXBX01001574.1:443197-458733 GCA_013400415.1 Scytalopus superciliaris
TTTTTTTTTTTTTTTTCCCAATATTGCAGCAGCAAATGGTTGTCTCTCCCATCCACACAAACATTGTTAGATAATTTCTCAGTGATCAGAACATATTTAATCCCTTGTACAGTATGGTGTGAAAGAGTACTCATGACTCAGTCCTAGGCTGCTTTTGGGTCAAAGAGAGCTGATCAGAGTTTTCAGTTTCATGTTCCTTTTCCTCCTACTTTCTCTTCAGCTCCCACAGAGTCTTGCAGAAAGTCTGTGGAACAGCGTAGGACTCACTAGCCTCCTTCTGCTGAACACCAGCCCACCTTTCTGCCTTACAGGCCTGTTCTTTTAGCATTTTCTTGTAAAGCAGTCTTGGAAAATTGGGCAACTCCTGAAACAATGATGTCATGATTTTCTTTGTCTCCTCTTTAGTGGATTATGCATTAATCTGTGTAAGCAATATGAAATTCACTGGTGGACAACAAGCAAACAATATAGAAGATTAACAAAGTCACGGGTTTAGAAAAGCTGCCTAGTTCATAAACAAGGAGACATCTTTTTCCCATCAGCAGACAACAAATTAGTCCCAAAGGCAAAGAATATAGACAGGGTTGAATTAAGAGTGGTATTGTCAGAGTGTAATTTGTGCAGTCCAATGTAAAGATAAGTAAGAGAACCAGCTCATTAAATCAAACAATCTCTTAGCAAGATACTGTGCTGGTATTGGTAGGGGTAGAGTTAATATTCTTCACAGTAGCTGGTATGGAGCTGTGTTTTGGATTTGTGCTGAAAACAGTTTCCAATACAGAGATGTTTTTGTGGTTGCTGAGCAGTGCTTACACAGAGCCAAGGCCTTTTTGTACTGTCACATTGGCAAGGTGGCTGAGAGAGCATGGGAATTTGAGAGGCGAATAGCTGGGACAGCAGACCCCAAGAGACCCCAGGAATATTCCATACCATATGACATCATGCTCAGTATGTAAGTAGAGGGAAGAAGGAGGAAGGAGGGCATGTTTGGAGTTATGGCATTTGTCTTCCCAAATCACCATTATGCATAGTGGAGTGCTGCCGTCCTGGAGATGGTTGAACACCTGCCTGACCACAGGAAGAAATGAAACAATTTTTTGGTTTGCTTTGCTTACATGCACGGCTTTTGCTTTTCTTATTAAACCAGCTTTATCTCAGCACACAAGATTTCTAGCTTTTGCTTTTTCAGTTCTCTCCCTGATCCTGCTGGTGGAGGACTGAGCAAGCAGCTGCATGGTACTTGGTTACCGCCTGGGGTTAAACCATGACAGATACCCAACTATCTCTCTTAAGTTTTGAAGAAACACTTTGAACACTAGCAAGCTGTAGCATTAATATATCTAACATCAATATTTTTCCCATGCTGACATTAAAAAATTTATAGTAAAACTATTCTATAATATTCTTCCTTGATGGATCTCAGGTTGCTTTGGATCAAGAAAAAGAGTCTGTGTCACTGTGGGGAAAGTATGGTATGTCAGCAATTCCGTGCCAAAATCCCACACAGGTCAGGATGAGGCCTGCAAGCAATCTCTGAAAGAAATTGAAAGTGGAGCCTGATTGAATAGGCAATGGACAATTACACATATTATATGGTTCTCGAGTCTTTCCAAAAGAAGAAATGAACAATGACACAGGCAGAACGAAAAATTTATGATACTTTCTGGATTTTGAAACATTTCAATTTCCATTCTGTGCAAAGAAGGAAATATCCACAGCTTTAAGAAGTTGGAGATGTGAACACCAGATTGACACAAACTAATTGAATCCAGATAACAAAAGCACAAACCTAAAGAAACAGGCTTTTGCACATGGTTATAAACCAAGGTTTTTTCTGAGGTTCACAGGCACAGCAACAGTCTGTCCGAGAATTAAACAAAAAGTTAGCCCAGAAGCCACTATGGAATCATTATTCAGCATTGTCAGGACATTGCAACACTCCTCTGAGCTTTGAAAAGCCATCAATTCAGTTTCATGGACAGATGAATGAAAATACTGCCAGTGCTTAACAGGCCACAGAACCTAAACTAATGATCCCTCCAATACGAGTTTCATGCATCCCAAGGGGAATACTGGAAAGAAACCTAAAAAATTAAATATACTCTTGTCTCAATAACTCGTGTCTCTCTTCTCTGTGGAGAACAGCATTGATTGTCACATAGAAACAGCCAGATTCAGTAAGTCCATTGTTATAGTGGAAGTTCATGAGTCACTGGTTCCCTGGAGTTTCCTTGAGATAACACAGGGACAGTTTGTCACTTTAGGATGGGAGAGAGCAGATGGTGCAATAGCATATTTCCAGCAGTGTCCTAATCACAGTGCAAAATACTTGTTTCAAAACAGAAGTGCCATGAAGATGCTGAGAATCCATATTCTACTGGTAGCACAGTAAAGTTATCAGCATCTTGTTTTTCTTGCTTTTCAATTTCTTCCTTTAGAATTTTGATAATATTTACAGATAGTTGTTAACTTCCTGAGAAATCATGGCTGCTCCTTCCATACTCAGTTGGGTTTTTATCATGTCTTCTGTCTCCTTTAAAACAAGCCCTACACTAGACTGTCTGCCTAAAACTCAACATACACATAAAGGACTTTGAAATAGGGCCAGGATTCAAAGCATCTTGTGGGATTAATCATCTGTTGTATAATATCAAAACCCTTTTGCTATACATCAAAATCCTGAGCTATCTAGGTCAGAAAGGCTTTTTATGTTCTCATTTCCTGCTTAACACCACCACCACAGTACAGCTGTGAGGATTTAAATTCCTGTTTTACAAAGTAAAGATGCAGTTATCAATGCAAGTGAACAGGGCAGATGAGTTGTTCCAATATGACTGCACCATCTCCCAGCTCTTGCAAATATTGTTTGACAGTGCTTAAAAGACAGTACTCAAAATCTGGATGTTAGAGATGGAGATTCCTATAGAATCTTCTTAACCATGAAAGTATAAATTTTGAAACTTGTCTGACTTCAGCACATAGACTGGATTTAATGATGTAACTGTTGTTGAAGAGGAGGGAAGAAGAATTATGATTCACAAGAGAGCAAAATCTTTATAACACTTTGTAACCATACACAGTTCATTAGTTTGAGTAGACACAAACATCACACAAACCCGGGGAAGCTGGACTTTCTTCAAGTTGGGCTATCCTGAGGTGCACATGTTGTCCCCATGCTCTTCAGTGAAACACTTATGTCCTGGTACTGAGCAAATGACTGCACATGATACAATTCCTTCATCATCTTTCTTAGAATTGAATTTAAAAATATTCAAGATATTCAACTAAATTCCTTGCAACAAATGGTTTTAAATCATTATTGTTAAGAATGTCAACATGAGGAAAAGATAAGCAAAAGACTTCTTTGCAATATTCAGATACTATCATTGACATTTTCATGTCACATATTTATTTGGGGCAAGTCACATACCACTTATTCATGGCAGTCTTCAGTCTTTTTCTGCAAGAAACAAGTGAAACAAATAGGAACAGGACAGGATGCAGTCCACTGCATCTGAGCATCATTAAAATCAAAGAGGAATCCTTTCAGAGAAGTCTGGGACAAGTCTTCTAAAAAGAATTTTGTCAGAAAAATTCAGATTTAACATATTTCTTCAAAATTCAGCTCTTAGTAAAAATAGAAATGTTTAGGAGTAGACAGCCTTGCTCATGCTGAAACAGCTCTGAAAATAAATTTTCATCTGAAATTTTCCTAGGTTTCTGCCAGTTTTTGCCTGAGTTCTCCTAGCAGCTCACTTCCTTAGATTCTGAGCCTGAAGAGCTGGAAAATTTGTACCTCCAGAGACAGATACAGACTGCTTTGTAGGTGGCTGTCTTGCTTGCTTTTGGGGAGAATTCTGACTTTGCAGGTTTTCAGGTTAAGATGAGGAAAAGAATTCTGTTCTAAAATTGCAGAAATTTTCAGAAATGTCAGATTATTCTGATTAATGAATTTACCTTTTTCTACCCATCTCTACTAGGAATGAAATACTTTCCATTCCATTCATATTAGAGGGAGAAGAAAAAATTTAAGGGAGTGTACTGGATAGACAATTTTCCCTCTAGTCATCTGTTTATACAGTGCCATCACAAAGATGTTTAAAAACTTCCCAATAATGTAGACAGACAAGGGGGAGTGCCAGACTCTGCACCTGGGATGGGAAAACTCCAAATGTTTGTACAGACTGGGGAAGGACATGCTGGAAAGCAGTGCCTCGGAAAAGGATCCGGGGCTCCTGGTCAATGGCAAGTTGAATGTGAGTCAGCAGTGCCCTGGCATCCAGGAGGGCCAACCGTGTCTTGGGGGGTATCAGGCAAACCATCACAAGGGAGGGGATTGTCCTGCTCTGCTCTGCACTGGGGTGGCCTCACCTTGGGTATTGTGGGCAGTTTTGGGCACTCCAATATAAGAAAGATATTAAGCTCTTAGAGAGAGTCCAAAGGAGGGTCACAATGATGGTGGATGGCCTTGAGGGGAAATTGTATGAGGAGTGCCTGAGGGCACTTGGTCTGTTCAGCCTGGAGAAGAGGAGACTGAGGGGAGACCTCATTGCAGTTTACAGCTTCCTTGTGAGGGGAAGAGGAGGGGCAGGCACTGATCTCTTCTCTGTGGGAACCAATCACAGGACCTGAGGCAATGGTCTGAAGTTGTGTCAGGGGAGGTTTAGGCTGGATATTAGAAAAGGTTCTTCACCCAGAGGGTGGTTGGGCACTGGAACAGGCTCCCCAGGAAAGTGGTCACAGCACCAAGGCTGAGAGAGTTAAAGAAACTTTTGGATGATACTCTCAGGCACATGGTGTGACTGTTGGAGATGGCCCTTTGCAGGGCTAAGGGTTGGACTTGATGATCCTTGTGGGCCCCTTCCAACTCAGCATATTCTATAATTCTGTGATTCTGTGAAAGAAATTGGAGCAAAAGCAGTGAACACTACAGAAACCTACCCATTGAAATCTAGGGAATAAATTCACTTTGAAGACTATAACACTTGCTGTTCATCTTCTGAGAATTCAGTAGGCAGAAACCCAGAAAAATCCCCACCTCATCACTCTTTCTAATGTGCCTTTATACTGAATATATTCCATATAAAAGCTTGTCATATATTATATAGATGTATATATACACATATATGCACGATACCAGCAAAATAAGCTTTGTTTAAATTCAATTTGGCTTAGAGCAGTGCAGTATGAATGAATAGCTTAGTGTGTTACACAAGTGGAAAGGCTTTATTTGAAAGATATAGAAACAGATTGTTAATAATTCTGATGAAAAGAAAATTCCAGACAAATCAATATGGTATTTCTGATATTTTTTTGTCTTGCTTAATAAAAGAAGTATGTCTGCTATGATTGTTTATCGCTCAGTCAAACACATACATTTAAACACCAGCATATAGAGAGAAATATGCTGTGGTGGCCATCATGATCTACAAACATAAAGGTATGACTTTTCATTTTGAGTAATAGTATCTTTAAATGGCACAGATGAAAATGCAAATTCACGCAGAAAACTTTTATGCCTGAAAGTTCACATCTTTAACTTTAAACACCATAAAAATTGTATATTTAAAAAAAAAAAAAAGGTGCTATGTTAGAAAAATAAGCACAGAAAGTCAAGAAATGTGAAATTAGAAGTATGAGATCTTAGTTCTGATGTCAAGTCTGCATGTACCTACTACATACAATTAACATCTCTGGTATTAAATAGTTTGGCAGATATCAACATTACCTTCCTGGTGAGTCACCATTCTCATCAAACAAGATCATGTCCCCAGAGACCCCAGTAAAGTTAGTCTTCATGAGGGATTCCAGGAGTTTCCGACCATCTATGGGCTTCATGGCATCACAGAGGCCCACGAAGCCTGGGCACAGTGACAGCTGCATGTTGTGGAGCCCATACGCCATCGAGTATATGGCATTGATTACAAAGCCCATCTTGGAGTCCTGAACGTGCTGTGTCCTCAGAGTCATCTGGCCTGCCAGGAAACAAGTAGAGGGTTAGTGCATAGAGCTGGAATACAGACAGCTCTTCAGACATCTGTGGGTGGGTTGGTTATTAATAGTGGAAAAACTCTTTTAAACTGTTTTCAATAGCCCATAACAGATGCTTTTGCTGGTACACACACTGACTATGTTAAAACAAAAACAAAGACATGAAGAGGTTCCCCTTAAACATTTTATTGTCCAGCTGAAGCCTTTTTCTCTGCACCTCATCACCTTACCTCACATATTTTTCAACTGCTGCTCTTTTATGTGTCTTTTAAAGCATGGGTCATAGACATTATAATATAGTGTTTTGGGGAATCCAGAAATTTCTTCTGACCCTGCAGAAATCTCTCCAAAACATCAGAAATAATAATCTTGGTGTAAATGCAAATGTGAGGGCTAGAGACCTTACAGAAAAGATCTGGAACTTGTAGGAAAACAGTGAACTCTGTTGCCCAAAGAAGTTTTCATTGCCCCATCCCCGTCAGTGTTGGATTAGGGTCTAGTGGAAGATGTCCCCGTCCAGGTTATGGGGGATGGAACTAGATGATTTTTAAGGTTCATTCCAATGCAAAATATTCTGATTCCATGAAAACACTTCTATTTCAGCAACATGGAACCAATCCTGTGCAAATAGACTGACCTAGGCACCATTCTTTTACTGTACCGAAAGTGTCTGCCCTAATAACTCTCCTATGTCTCTTGTTCTTCTCTCTTTATGAAGTGAGGATAATGATACAACACTGGTCTGTGAAGAGTTTGATGATGTGGCTTAGGCAATGAGTTTGTTTTGCCAGGATTGGTGAATCTTACTTTGTTTGGCTTTTAAAACAACGTTTGCATTTCTATTCTCTATTTATGCTGCTATGAAATGCAAAATAAAAATTCATTTAGCAGCATCCTGAAGACCTTTATTTTTTATAATCCAGTATTATATAATTTTCTCTGCTGGCAGCACCAGACCAGCTAATGAACAGTAGGCTGCAGGTTTTCTGCCTCATATATCATCAGCAAGGCTGCCAGCTGCACTCTGGCCACCAGATCTTTATATACTGGCAAAGTGAGAAGAGTTAGACCTAAAGCAGCTGCATCCGTGATGCTAGAAATTTATCAGACACCTAGAAAGATGTGGATCTGGAGGGAGGACGAAGAGCTCTACTAGAACATTTGCTCTGTTATCACCCAAGCAGCAATCCCTATGAGCTAGGGAGTTCCTTGTGTATGCATCCTGGAGCAAAGGGAATGCAGATAACTTGTCCATTCTGTGAGAATCTGCCTGCCATTGAGGAACTGGTGAGTGGCAGGGATGTCACTTACACCTGCCCATCTGACCTGCAGAGGTAGCACAATCTAAGAAGTATTTTATGGCATGAGAAGACTGATGCACAGACATTGTTTTTTGAAGACTAACATACGACTCTGAGGGTGGCACTCATCATTAACAATATCCATTCAGAAGACAAAAATTCAGTCTGGTGTCTAGGTACCTCTTGCAGACAAGAGTAAGAATCTCCAGCTGGTGATTGATCCCATCATAAAATAGGTACATCTACATACAAGCTCCCGTTTTCAGTGGTGAACAAGAACATCACCAATAGTTCTGATGACTAAAATACATCGGAACACTGAAAACATGAGGAAGGGTAGTAAAACACATAATTGGAATGGAAAACAGTGTGTAGAGGTCAGCAAGTGAGTGAGACAACTGAGAGATCCCTTTTTCCCTTCTGTTTCATGCAGAAGCTGGCACTACCAGTTCCAGTCAGCCCCCTGAGCAGCGATTAACATTTTGGAAGGATAAGCAATATGAGCTTGAAGTATCTGTAATGAAAAAAAAAAATGGTAGAAGTACATAGTGCTGCTCATTTGTTCTCTTCTACCAAGGTATTGCTATTTCCTAATTAAAAATAATAGGCATAAAAACTGCAACAGTGGAGTACATGTAAAACCCATATTAATTGAAATTAAGTGGAAAATTGTACAAGTGTATTACACTGCAGTACACAAAACTCAGTTTAACCAATTATTCATCCTCAAAATTAAGAGCTCACACACCATGAAGTTAATTATAGTCACCATTAGAATGAATCAGATTTGCATTGGCAATAATATTTATCATAAAACAATATTTTTGCTCCTTTATTGCATATGATTGCTTAAAAATCTAGTAACTTAATTCTTACAGAAACACTCTCCCCTGGGCTTTGTGCTTCAATTTTATGGAATTATTATTATGATTTTCTTGAAACATTGAACCTCATTCAGTTCACCTGATGATTGGTAATGAGGCTGCTTAGCTCTTCCTAGAAGCTGCTGGAAATTGTCAATGGAGTTGTGAGGGAATTAGCTGTTGTGATAATTTTAATATACTTCCTGCAGCTGAAGAAAACATTAACCTGAGATATTACTTGTGTCACTTGGCCATATAGGGGCAAATCCAACCTGCCAAGGTCAGTTTACAGTACACAAGACTCTAGTTAAGGGGGTATCTCAAAAACTGAGACAAAAAAAAAATTTTTGCCTTTAATATACTGTAATATGGCCTTAAAATACCAGTATTTAAAACAAACAAAAAACCAAACAAATTCAAGGCTGAAAGTGATTTTCAACCAATTTCACAAAGTACTATGACACACCAGACTTGAAGAACTTAAGTAGTGCTTATTTTCCTCAGTGATCCTAGAAGTGTTTTTAAGAGATGACTGAATACACAAGCTGAAAAGTTGTTCTCTCACTCAGGGGAAAAAAAAAAAAGAAAAAAAAAAAAAAAAAAAAAAAATTTTAAATTCTTTTAAAAATATAAGAAAAAAAAAAAAGAAGTAAAAATATTTTAAATCTCTCTACAAGTATGATTTAGGTAGACTTAAACCCATTGTTCACTTAAGAGTTAGTGCATATTTTTCTTGCAGGAACTCTAACACTTATTCTTACCCTTATACTTCATCAGTGAGTACTGTCTTCAGACAAGAACCTTTCTTGACACAGTCATTCATGACATGGAGAGGTGGCATGGATGAATTCAATGGTGATGGCTCCAGTGATGCTCAGTGGAATTGACTTTACAGATTAAGTTCTTAAGCAAGAATAATGAAATAGTCTAATAGAAGTTGAGGAATACCTACAAAATTACTGGGCAGAGAATAAATGTCCACACGCTGTAACCTACATGACTTTTTGCAATATCCATAGTAGAACTCTTTTCTATTAGAGTAAAATAAACCAAAGCCAAACAACATATCTTCAAAAGATGTGTTTTTCTCCATTTCCATATGAGAATGAATAGTGAAGAAGGACACTATGGACTGGAAAATCCTGTGTGATGCCATTTAATGTAGGCATGTTGGGAGAAGCAGGACATGTTTGCCTTAATATTTTTGTTCAGTTCAGGTGTGGGTTTTCAAAACCAACTTCCAACTCACTCTCGCTCACTGTGATTTGGGTTGGACTGGGTGTCACAGTTTCAGAGCAATATATCAAATTTCTTTTGAAAGAAGATCAGATGAAGTGCCTCAGGAAAGCACAGATAAAATGCCCTAGGAAAGTATCTAGTGCACCACAGCTGCAAATGGGTGTTCAAAGCTTGGGACAACTCTACAATCAGTTTAAAGTAAAACTACCCTGTGAATCTTTCTTGGCCCATAGTTTGCAACTAGATCCAGCATCGCTCCCAGAGTGCTGCAGAGAGCAGGAGCTGCAGGTACAGAGGTGATTTTGCCTGTGGGCCAGGTACAAAGCTGCATTTCATAGGTCTCCTCTTGATTCTTACTGCAATTTTGACAGGCTTAAATGTCTTTTCTGTGGTAGGCATATGCAATTTTTCCAGGACATAGCTCATTTTCTGACAAACATTGCTTGGAATATATCAACCTATTTATGAATCTCTGCTGAGGCTGGTGTGTATATCCAAATGATTATAGAAAATAATCTGCACTGCAGTACCTCAGAACCAATAAACATTAACACTGTATCATAATAACTACTGCAGAAATAAAGAATTCTGTCTCCTGCGATTAAGATGTACAAGGCAATGGAAGAATGCAGGGTGAATAAAATTTTACCTAATGAGGAAAGTGGGACAGTACTTGGAAACATAACTGATCAAACATTGAGGAATTCTCTGAGAAATGAGTGGCTGGAGAACGTGCACAGATCCCTTAGTTGTGTTATGTTTATTCCTTTATATTTCCTGTCCAAGAAATTTTGGTAAGTAAATAAGGGCTTATCCTATTATTTTCCAAGCTGTGAGATCATGTGGCAGTTCCAGATTTGAATTCACATAGCCATTTCTGTCTACAAAATATTACATAGGCATATGCTGTCCCTTTTTTTGGCAAATCAGATAACCCATCTGTCCTTCAGTTTCCCATCTCATAATTCCTTTTTACTACTTTTTATTTGCCATCTTTCTTTAGACTAAATATTCCTCAGGAAGAAGACTATTTCTCATTACCTTCCTCCTTTTCTCTGCATAATACAATGTGTTTGTTATTGGCTGGAGTTTTTAGGTATAGGTCTGAAATGACAGTAAAATTATCCTGGGTTTCATGGGAAATTTAAGTATGCAAATATTTATTCTATAGCTCATTTAGGAATCTATATGTACAGGATTCAGGTGAGCATTTGCAATATGGTTAAATGCATTAAATATTAGCTCAGGAATATGCCGCCACTGGAGCAGATGGTTAACATCTATGTTTTTTCCCAATTAAATATATATTCTCTATGTCTGTATTTGTCTTTATGTTCCAAACTTTATTATACGAGTGTGACTATATCAAAGGTAAAGAAGAGTCTGAGAATGTTATGAACCCGCACTTTTTCTGCCCACTGTGCCAGGAGTGACTCACTTTAGGAGACTGCAGCAGGATCCCAGCAGAGGGTAAATGTGAGCTATGCAGGCCAGCACACACTGTGCTGCTCAGCAGCACCTCGTGGAGCAGCTTGGGGCCGTGCGAAGGCAAGCTCAGGGGTGTGCACACCACAGCTATGGGGCCTGGGCTGAAACAACCTGTTGGCATGAACCTGGGAGTTCTTATGGGCAGGGACAGTTCTGAAAGCAGCCTTGATGAATACATCAGCCTTCCAGTACCTAAAGGGGGCTACAGGAGAGCTGGTGAGGAGCTTTTCACAAGGGCATGTAATGGTAGGACAAAGGGGAATGGTTTTAAAACTGAAAGAGGGCAGGTTTAGATTAGATATTAGGTAAAAATTCTTTAGTGGGAGGGTGTTGAGGCAGTGGAACAGGTTGTCTAGAGCAGCTGTGGATGCCCCACCCCTGAAAGTGTTCAAGGCCAGGTTGGATGGGGATTTGAGCAACCTGGTCCAGTGGAAAGTGTCCCTGACCATGGCAGGGGAACATGAACTACATGATCTTTACAGTCCCTTCCAGCCCAAGCCATGCTATTCTACGATTCTATTCTATGATTAACTGTGTGGAAATGGCCCAGCACTGAACTTCTCATCCAAATTTGTTCTTTTCTGTTGTCACATCTCCAGAATACAAATATGTAGATGATGAAAAAGAAATATGTTCTTTCACCAAGAAAATTATTCTAACTAGCGGTGGTTTATTTCTTGGATCTATTTAGAAGCAATTAGTGTACTTATGGGCAGTGATCCAAGAAAGCACTTAAGGATGCTGGTAGTTCCTGTTCACAGTGAGCCAGTTCTGGACTGTTTCCATGCTCCAGAGCTGCTCCAGCAGCCCCCAGTACTGCTGATTCCATCGACCGGTGGGATTAATAAAATAACTCTCCCAAGACCAACTCTGTCCCTCTAAATATGGAAAATCAAACCAAACCCAACCCATATCTTGCAAGAAATTCTGAAATTTGTCTATTGTTTCCAGTACTTAGCATACAAATAAACATTCTTCAATAAATTTCATTATTTTATAGATTTTTTTTTTTAATGCAAAACCTGTCATTCCTCTTCTTTTCCCCCTATGTTTTACCCTCAAGGATGATAAGATACATTTTTTTTCTGCTTGCCAGCTGGTGATATTGCAAAGCCTCATCATGCAAGGATGTTAAAGAGTGCAAAATTACCATGGTTCAATATGCTTTTTCTGCTTTCTAACTTTTCCAAAGATGAGAATGTTTTGCTTTTTAAAGAATGGAAAAAGGGTAAAAGAGTGAAAATACTTTACATTCCAGGCAGTCCACCAACCCCCTTTATTTCATTCCCTGAGGAGAAACAGGAGAGCAAAATATGAGAGAATATGTGGGAGAATATTTTTTTTTCAAAGTGCAGAGCATTATGTTTGCTCTGCAATGAATTTGACATCAAAATGAAGGGAAATTGGTTGTGGGGTTTTTTTGTTATTATTATTATTTTAAAATTTCTCAGTGATCAAAAGCTTGTTTATGACAAAACCATAAGAGGTTTTACAATGGAAACAACAGGTATAATCTACAGTCTCCAACTGTTTCATGTTTCCCCTTGACTATACCACAACTTAGTTTCTATATGGTTTCCATATATGTCAATAAAAACTTCAGTGATTCTTTGTGTTAATTTGTTTTGAAAGATGAGAGCCTGACAGAAATGAGTTCTAGTTTTGCCAGCATTCACATTCTGCTCACAGTACTTGAAGTTCAAGTCCACCAGCCAACGTGTTTTCATATTATTTTTTTCCTTTGCCTTAGTGAACATCTTAGTTAAAATCAGGACAACAGGCTAATCTTTGCAACAAAGACATGGTATTTGTCAACAAAGACAGTCTGTTTGCTGCAGGATAGTGTGTGACTTCTTAGGTATGTCAGTGGATCTGTGCTGTCCCAGTGGTGCTTTTTGGGAACATATCCATAACCTTCCCTGACTCTGTGTGCTCTGGATAGCATGTCACCAAGTCACTCATCTCAGAAACATGCATCTCTCCAGTGAAGGAAAGTGTGGAATCTTATAGAATAGAGGAAAGGTTGTACACATGAAGAAAGGTGAAGCATAATGTTCACATCTACTTGAGTCATCATTGTGTAAAAGATACAGTAAAAGACTTAATTTGGAACCATTTCAAAAACCTGTCATGAGAACCTTCTATTAAAGCAATGTGAAACAGCAAAATAACTTTCAGTTCTATGCTATTTGTAAGATTCCAGATGTGGTTGTCTGCTAAATAATAAAATGCAATAGTTTGTGTATTTATTTTTCCTAATTTAATTTATTATATGCTCTTGGGTGAAGAAAAGAGATATTTTCTGCTCTGTGGGAAATTTCATGTAATTTAGATGCCCTTTTCCTTTCAAAAGCAATACAAAACCTCAGAACTGGATTTTATCTTTTCTGAAAATGAAATTCTGAGTAAAAAACCCCAGAGAGCTGGTAACACTGGGAAATGTCATTTTGATGCTAAAGCAAAATGCATAACGTAACACTGAAACAATGTGAAGGTAAATTAAAAACTTGAAACAAAACACATCAGTGTCACTGAAATAAGGGGGGGAAAAGCCTCATTTCAATGCTTTTCCTTCAAAATGTGTATCATTGAATCAACATGCTGCTATGGAACATTTTTCAAATTTGACAAATGAGTATCTTCCAGCACAATCCACTCACCCAATGCTTTAGACCAGTTGTAACTTTCACTCTTTCCAACCGAAACCCAATGCCAGCACTGTTACATTTTATATGTTGATTAGTACCAAAACGTTGAGAATGACTGAGACCAAATTCAGTGTCCTAAAATGCAGAGAGTGCTTTCAAATTTTTTCTCTGAGTACTCAGCTGACTTTGATATTTTGCATCTATTTAAGCCTACATGGCCAAGGCGGGCTCAGAGCACTCACAAACCTGAGTAGAGGTTTGATCTTCAACCCTGGGTGCCTACAAAACAGTGCAAGTCTGGCTTCTGTTGCAAAGCTCAACAAAATCAGCAAAAAAAAGTAACAGTGACAGCAAGTCCCAGAAGAAGGTAAGTAAATAGATATCTATGTCTCCACACCATTTTCTCAAGCATGAGTATCAAACTGAATGGTATGCAGGATTTATTTAGAAGAATTAAAATGTTTTTCAATTCACTGCTTAAAAACCAGAAATTAATTTCTGTTGTTCTGAAACTTCTTTTGTTTCATTTTTATTTGCAATCTAAAAATAAAGATGCAGGAATGCTGTCTGGGGAATATGATGGTTAAATGAAATGTGACACATTCCTTGAAATACAGAAAATACCCTTCTGACAGCATTTATGTTTTGTTGGCTGAGTTCTGAATAAACCAATTGTGGCATTTGAGCTTACATTTAATCAACAACTTATTAGTGTGTTGCTGTGTGAAGACTTGACAGTCATGTTTTATTCCTTAGCTCTATATGCAAAACCAAAAGGGCCATTCGTTAAACCAAATTTCTGTTCAGCTGAAACTGGGGGACGTTCTGTGTGGGTTTTTTTACCTCATTAAAAGTATCCGGTGCTGGATGAGAGTCAGCAAACAAGTAGATATTTTTTTGCATTTTAATTTTATGTGCCCTTCTGTACCTTGAGCTCTAAAACTTTTCTCATATTTGTCCCAAAATTCCCTAATCTCCCTCTCTGCAAATAAACTAATTAATTCTAGATCCTCATCTAAATTGCTCAGAGATACATTGGTCATCCTTCTTCTATGTCAGTTTTTGCACTCTCAGAAAAAGTACTTTTATCTCAGAGAAGCTGCATGGTTAAACTGTGAATGGAATTTGGGATTTCTGCATCCTGCTAAGACCCATTCAGAATGCTGCCCTGTGAGTATGTTCTTCTTCCCTCCTTGCTCCCAGCCATGTCACACATAAGTTGCTTTCCTCACTTTCAGTGCCCTCTATGTTCTGTCTGTGGCTGATCTTTGTGATGACCCAGACTCCATAATTTCTGTTTGCTTTCTACCTTGCTGTTTTGAACCTCAATATTTAATGTCAAGAATCTGCTGTAAATGCCTGCACAAGTAATCTATCACCTCCCTCCAGAGTCTTGTTTCTATTGTTCCTGTACAATACCAAGGGGCTGGATTAGCCTTTTGCAACTTGAAGATGATCATTGAGTGGAGTTACTCATCTAGATCAGTGGGCAGCCCTATTTATGAACTTTACTGAAGTGTGGTATTAGGTAATAAAAAAATACCTGACTGATGCCAGAGGTGAAACCAAATCGAAATCTCGTAAAATCCCTGATGTCTGGAGTCTACTATATGTCTCCTTTTAAACATGTATTTTAAATTCTTTGTCCTGACTCTTGTTGTTCAGAGGTGGCTTGTAGCAGCTCTCCTGTGGCATGGAACTGATTGCACTGAAAATCAGGTCAGATAAGCCTGCAAACTTCTCACTTTCTGCAGTGTTCCAGCTGGGCAGAAAATCAATGTACTTAGCAACAACAGCAGTGACACCCATTTGGATTAAGCAAGTATGTTTAAATCTGCAAATAAAAAGTGAGCTCGATGCTGAAATTTTCACCTCAGTGTGAACTAAGTGTATATGAAGGGATGGAAACTTTTTTAATGCCTGATAGAAATTAATGGAGAAAAAATTATTTTGGATTATGTTTTTGATTCTCTTTGGCAGATTTCATTTTATTATTTTATATTTTA
>VXBX01001575.1:9758-25226 GCA_013400415.1 Scytalopus superciliaris
GTATTACTCTAATATTCACTCTGTGAATATTTCATATCAGGTAAATCTAGAATAGTTAGCACCTTCAAGACCCAGACACAGTATTTTCACATCTCTCTTAGATCACTATTTGGCCATTTCTAAAAGCTGTGGTTTTACACTGAAAGTAGCTATGCAAAAATCCAAATAATACTTTCACCTTATGTTTCAGGTTGAACCATCTGAATTACTTTTGACCTCTCAAGTCTGCAGGTAAAACTGTGAAGAGGAACATCTGAAAATTATTCTCTTTCCTTTTTTTGTGTCCACTGTCAACAAAATTATTTGGTATATTTCAATGGTAATGCAGATTTTACACAAAGGTGGCTCCAGAGTCTTCACATCTTGAGTTCCTGAAATGGGTAATGGTATAGCATGGAAGAAATATCAGCAACGTGAAGCTTTCTAATTTTTTTTTTTTTTCCCAAGGTCAGCCTTCCCTGGTTGGAAACAGAATTTGCATATACCAAAGCATATAAAAACTGAAGAAAATATGAAGCAATTTTGCTGATTACATACATATACATATGTACGTACACAAACACATACACAAACTTGCTGACAGAAACACTGCTTTTCTGGTCATGAAGCTTAGTTTTTTGTTTCATTTGAGAAAATACACTTGCTGTGTCTAAAATATTTCATTCAGAGAGTGAGACTTTTTTAAATGGATTAATTCATTCTATACAAGTAGGGGATAAATACCATATTAGAGAAAATTTAAATTCAGTTCAATCTTTCATATATTTACACTTTGGTGACAGAACTGGATCTCAGTACATCAGTGAAGTCTGCATTCAAACTAATTTATACCAGAAATTCTGTAATCACTGTGGTTTGTTCTCAAGAAAGAAAATGGCAAAGACCTACATAATTTGAAAGTGACTTTGTACATAGCACTGTAAGACTTTGTGTACACTGGTTAGGTGCATAAAACTGAATTTGAGCCCTTCATTCTTGTTATTTAGATTACTTTTTATCTATCTATTTTCTATGGCAATCAGAAGAAAAAGGAACATGAAACACATTTATTCAATTTGTCAAATTTCTCTATCTTGAAGCAAGCAAAGTACTGAAACAAAAATTAAAACCAAAAGTGCCATAAACCAGAAAAAGCGTAGAACTATAAAAAAATACAAAGTATGATTGTCACTGGAAAGACCTATTTAAGTACTCTAAAAGCTGAAAGTAACAACTTTTTCATTCTGAAAATTAAGCAAGTTCACATAGTTGTGCTGTTAAAATGATACATTTTACACAGTTCACATTTTGAATCTCAGGGTATTTCTATTGCTTATGTGCATAGGGATATCTCCCAGTCAGAGAACAGAAAAACTCTAAAGCACAGACAGAGTCTGACATATGCCTATTAAAGATTTGAATAATACATGGGTAATTATTATTAGAAATCTGACACTGGAAGGATAAAAAGGCTTGTCTGAGGCATATGATCTGTTAAATGTTGTATCACTTCTTATAGACTACATTTTAGTAGGTTATGATCAAGCTGCCACACAGGTGTTTGGAGGATGAACTTCACAGTCTAACTTCAAATTATGAATTCCTGTCTCATGATAGCTAGTGTAGATAACAAGAAATGTGACTCTTCCTGTGGCCAGGTAAGAACTGTATAGTCAAAGTACATGGTTAAGTTGTTTGGGTTTTGTTTGGTTTGGTTGTTTTGTTTTGTTTTTTCTAAGTTGCCATCTCTGTTACATATATTTCTGGGTCTTAGTTTTCCTGTGCAAGATCTGCATTTTTTTTAATGAGGCAAGTTCTCAGAGTAATAGAATTCTTTAATTATTTTTTTCAATCTTAAAATATGATCAATTTCACATATGGAGAAACTGGATGAACATAACTGGATCAAAACATGACTCACTGCATTAATAGCATGCCTCTGGGCATTACAGCAGTATCTTGGAAATTTAAATGCATTCAATAAACCCTACCAACAGTCAAAATATATTTTCAGTCTAAACTGTGATGCTGCACAGTTACAAGTCTTGGTTAAAAATGAGAAATTTGAAAATTGCTTTTCCATATTTTATCAACAAATCTACAGTAGTCTATATGAAAACTCCTAACTCCTACTACAAAAAAACAAACCCTGCTGTATTTAGCTGCAACATTCCAGATTCCTGCTGGTATAACATGAGAACAGTATTTGATTCTTTAAGGAGCCCTAGTAGGGCAGATTTTCTTATTTCAGAATAATGTATTTCAGGAAAATTATGATACTCAATTACTTTTTTTATTCTTACAGATGAAAATTTTTAACCTGCTCATTGTATTGGCTCTGCCTAAGATGGGGATAATTTTCCCCTTAAAAGCCCTCACTGTGATGTACTTTGCATTGGTAGCTAGAAAGGTGCTGATAACACACCAGCGTTCTGGCTACAGCTGAGCAGTGCTGGTACAGCATCAGCACTGTCTCTCCAGTGTTCCCCCCTCACCAGAATGATAGGCTGGTCCAAATCCTGGAAGGGAACATAAGCAGGACAGCTGACCCAAACTGACCAAAGTGATATTCCATATCATATGAAGCTTTCTCAGGTATGAATGCTAAGAGAACAGAGAAAAGGGCAGTGGGTGGTGGCATGGGAAGCATTGTTATTTACTTTTACCTCCTGGAGCAACCACTACTTGTGCCAAAGTCCAGCTTCCCAGTAGATGGCCAGGCATCACTTGCTGATGGGAAGTATAAAATATTTTGATTTTTTTCCTTTGTTTGCATGCACATGACCCTCATTTTTGCTTTAGTGAGCTGCCTTTATCATGATCTGCAAGGGGTTTTTTCCCTCTTATTTTCTCTTCCCCTGCTCCTTGTCCTGCTGAGGAGGGAAATGATAGAAAGGCTTGGTGGGCACCTAGCATCCAGCCAAGGTCAATCCACCACAGTCTTAAATATTTGTTAAATTTGATAACAATAAATGTTTATTTTACTTTTGTTTCAAAGCAATATGGATAACATTGCAAAGATTCACTGTGGCTGAAGTGAAATAACCAATATTTTTATGCTTAAAAACAAACTCAAAATCTCACTATCCTATACGACAACTAAAAGACAAGCTTAAAGAGAAATAAAATGAAATTAAAAATGAAGTCTGAAAAATCTTTTGAAAAGAAAACTCCAAGTCTAGTAATTTATATATAGAACTTGAAACTTGTATACATATATTTCTATCAAGTTGATGAAAAGTTATTGTGAAATCAAAATAATGCCAAATTTCAGGTATAATGCTTGAGTGACAATCATAGGGAATTCAATATTTTATTCATAGATATTCAGAGTTTCAAGGACCATGGGACTGAAATATGAGACCAGCCAAATCTTGATAACAATATAAAGTTCATGGGGTAGAAAGATCTTTGCGGGTATTTTGTTGGAGGGTAATGTACTCAGTATGTAACAATGCATCCCTCATTGCTATGGATATATATCAGCAATTTCTCATAAAGACTGAAGAAAGAGAATAATTAAACTGTTAATGTACACATATACTCAATGTGTATAAATATTTAATGTTCATATTGATACATTAGTCAGTGTAATGATGATGCTATATTAATTATTTCTCTAACTTCTTTACTGATTGACTCTACTATTTACTATGAAAAGTTTAATTGTTACGGTTGATGCTCTCTGTTTATTTCTGGATTCTGTCTTCCTTTCTCTCTCTTACAGCAAACCATTTTGATTTAATAAGTTGTATCTTACAAATACATTCAATCATCTCATCAAAACATATTCCTAGTTTAAACTCATTATGGCAAAGCACTGTGCATACATGATCACTGGTATTCCTCAACATTGAGTGTGTGAGTGGATACAGCTATCATATTCATAACAATTCACAGTCAATGGCTTTGACTATGCATAATTAGAAACTTTGAAACTGAAAAGTCAGAACACAAATGAAGATTTGTTTTAAGTGCAGAATGTTCATTTTAGACTTTCACATTCAAGTTTTTAGGCATCTGAGACTAGCCTAATGCTGGAGGAGAGAAGAGAGACTAGCTGTGGAAGGCAGCAGAGATCTGTGACTGCCTGAGCTCTGAGAGCTGCTTGCTGTGTTTATATGGACCCTTGGTGTGTTTAAGGACTGTTTGTAGTTAAAGTCTGTACCCAGTTTGAGGATTTCATCATGCTATGTTTTTCCTTTGGTTCACTGTGTGTCCCTGCTGGAATTTTCCATTGTTCATGGCTTGTAACTCACCCCTGATTGATCCCTGCGGGCAGCAGGGTAGCATTTCCATATATGGTATATACCTGCCTTGTATTCCCAGTTTTGGAGGTTTTTGCCTTGTATTGCAAACCCCTCCCAGGTTTTTCCCTAAACCCTTCCTAAGTTCCAGCCCTTTCCAGAACCTTCCCTACTGATCCTATATAAGCCGGGCATCATTTCAATAAAAAACCCCTTTTTTTCTCCCCACACCCCTGGAGTCTGCGTCCTCCATGCATCCCTTTTTTCCCCATCAAGACCGCAGCCTAAGTGTAGGTACACTTAGCACAACCAAAGCCAAAGTTGCATAGGCAATGAATAATGAGGAATTTCTGTAAAATACTCAAAAATGTGTTTGCAAATGGAAAACATAGACTATTTTATTTATAAATACAACCTGAAAAGTGTAAAGGCATACTTGTCAAGGAAATCGTCACTTAATTCACTCAGTGAAATGTTTGCATATTTTTAAAAATCAACAAGTATACTAATAGTTTAGCAAAGTGAGCAATGTCACCTAGCAGAGCTTGTGGAAGTAGATGGAAATTTTGTAAGGCACTATGCACTGCATTGTGGAAACATTTATGCAATATATTTCTTCTCAGTGGGAAAACACTTTGCTATTCTGGAATATTTCACACTTTTTTTTTTTTTCCTTGCCTTCTTAAGTATCACAACCTCTATATGGTACAACCAATACCAATACATATAAGTGGATGTTAATTATAAAAACCAAAAATAAATCATCTCAAACTTCCCCTAACTTAGTGTTTTAGTTTTAGATTCTGGTCCTCAAGGATGCAGGTGTAGAACCCTTTAATTAGGTACCAATGTCTTTGAGATATTTTTTTATTCCTCCTCATACTTGTTCATTTTAGATAAACCAGAGTGGCACATATGAGAGACCATGAAGTCCCTTCAGTCAAGTAATAATAAAAATTAGAAATCCCTGCAAATCACTTGCTTGATATTCTAATTTATAGTTGATTATAAAATTGAAAGCAAGGAAGAAACCATACTACGATCCTATGTTGAAAAGCAGTGACAACATACATGAGCTACAATCTCAACCTAATTCAAAGTATTGCTGCGGTCCTACCCATCACTTGGGCCACTGTAAAGAACAGAGATGCAGAGTTGCATTTATAAACCAAGGGGTTTCTCTTAATAGGTATCATAAAAAAGAAGGCAAAAAAGTTAGCCCAAATCAACACAGTTTGGTTGTTAGCCTTGTTCAACACACTACTGTTTCTTGTCTTTTGAACATTACCTTTCTTGAAAAAAACATTCTCTTATAAATGATCCAATTCCTTTAACAGGCTCCATTTACATTCTGAATTTTCATTATGTCTGTTATCCGATCCCATTTCAGTGGTGAAATTTGTGGGCCTCATGGCTATTTTAATGTGATGGCTTTCATGCTGTAATTGATGCTTTCAAAGGAATCTCAAGTCCTCAACAGACATCAGCTAAAATGTTAAGAGTGCCTCAAAGTCCCTCTGGTACTATATTTTATAACCGTGAAAGAAATGTCATTACTGTAAATTCCCAGCCTTTGTCTGAAAATCTTGTACCAGTTCCCTTGAGCATCAGTTCAGTTAATTAATTCAAACAATTTCCCCTCTAATCTCTAAAACATTTTCATATTTAAGACAATGAATGGAACACTTAAGGGGCTCATTTGTTGTTGGTCATTAATATGCCATGGAATTAAAGGAATTATTGCTGGCCTTCAGTGACATGAATAATTTTAATATGGTTTGGACCCATATAAGGTTAAAATTATGACCTCTCAGTACTCTTGAGCAAATGAATATAATGAAATCCTTTGAATAGAACTTGCCACTCCTTTGCCTTTCTTGAAACCTAATTTGATACTTAGCCACATGATTTATGCCAATTTTGAAATCATATTATTTAATGATAATTTTAAAATTTGTAATTAATTTAGCAGTGGATTGATTGCATTTCCCTTGAACCAGTGCATAAGGTTAATGCAATTGGAGTCTGATGGGTCTGGTAACTTTGACAGTAATTGGTTATTATGTTATTTGTTAAGATAAGGAGTCAGCAGTTGAGAATTCCCATGGGATTTGCAGAAGACAGAACTGTATGCTTGCAAACCTCCGTTCCTCCATTCAAACACTTCTTTTAAATTCATAATAGAGTTATTTTTGATCTTCAGGGTGATAATTCAGAAGGCTTAGTTCTAACTAACATATAACACCAGATTATAGTAATGCTGCAAAAAAAGAAAGTCTTTCATAGGAAGATCAACAAAGCAATCACAAATTTCCTCTTAGTGCTCAAATGTATTATTTCAGTGCAACTGCCAAAATAACATGCTGTCACCATGGAAAGCTATCAGTTTTTTTACGCTATCAGATATTCAAATTAAAAAATCCAAAATACATATTAATATTTTAGTCATTTTTTATTGGAAACTTTTTCTATAATTTTGAATTTTATTATTCATAGTTATAAAATCCTAAATAAATAACTTGCAAAAAACAAGTTAAGCTGATAGTTTTCTATAAAAATATAAAGGACACAGAATTAATTAAATATTTATATGTTTTATTAGCTCATTTTAAGTGACAGCACATAGTTTAAAATATGTTTTCAAGGTTACATAATATTGAGAAGATAATAGATAAGGATAATACAGTTGAATCAAATATATTATCCAAGACTCTTTTCATTTAGTTTCCCTTTGAAGCCAAATCATTAAAAAGCTTTAGAACTTATGTATTGATTTACCACAATCACTGAGATTTTTAGAGAACTCTTTAAAGATATAACACCTCAAGTACGCATGAAAGAAAACTGTGCAGAGTATATATTTCTGAAATATTCATAGATAATCTTCTTGGGTGATTGCAAGATGGAAAAACATTAAAATCCTGTTTCAAAGACTGTGGAACTTAAAAGAGGCTTCTGAAAATGAGTGACACCAAATACATTGTCATGAGGTACAAGCCCCTGAGAAAACTCTGCAGTCAGGTCAACTGAAATTAAAGGAAAGGGTATATGAAAATATTGCATGTCATATATCTCAAAGTACATCTTCCGAAGGTTATGTTTTTATGAATTAAACTAGGCACTGTCAATTACTTCTATTTCTGAGGCATAGCATCAGTCACATTCTGTTAGACCATGTGCTACAAAATGACTTGACATGATGCACTGGAATACATGGCACTTCAATCAGGAAATTTAGAAACAGCATTTGAGCATTTTCCACCTGTCTGAATGACCAAACACCTAAATATGATTTCCAGTCCTTGCTTAAAGTTGGTCCCAAGTCTTTGAATGTCTAGAATACAAGAAATTTGGACTGATTTTCACTGTCAGAGGTGTGTGAGGAGAATTGCATTTTGGAACACTGCTTTCCTGTAAGCCACAGCCATGCCCCATTCTACTAGCATTCAATTGCACAACAAAATTGCAAGTATACTTAAGATTATGGGCTTAGGTACCTATTTGGATTTTTTCCCTTTTCCTTTTCTATTAAAATTCTTCTGTGACTGAATGCTGAGCACTGGTGAGCACATGTAGAAGAAGGTTGGGGAATTTTAATTTCCCTGGAACAGAAATAGCATCATAGTTAAAGGCAAAAGCCACAGTTCAATTCTACTAGAAACATCCCCAAGAGGAACTGAACTTCGCCGCTTGTTTCTGTCATTATCACCTGGCATGAAATGAATAAATATATTACTGTGAAACACTGTGGGAGGGAAAAATAATTTATCATGAAAAAATTGAATCCAGAATTGAACATTCCAATTCAAAGTATGTTTCCTATGCATGTGAATTGAATCATAATAAATATATCATATGACCTGCCTATTCTGAACATGACTTATTACTTAGTAAGGCAATGTAAAGTCATATAACAGAAAATATATATAATTCATAAAGTCTCTATCTAAACAAATGTTCATAGTATTTCCATCATCAAGACAACTGAGAAAAATATTTAAGGACTTTAAAAAACTTTGCTACCACTTTCAATAAAAGTTACACTCCTATTTTGACACTTTTTATTGAGGCTTGACAGCATGACAAGACACTTAAAACCTCTTGACTTCAAGTTTGAAAATCCTAGCACCACTGAACAAAAAGGAAACAGATTAAAAGGGCTATCTTAAGGACAAAAAAGTCTTTAATAAGCTAGCTTAGAGTATGCTATTGCTTTTCCTTAGATCAGGATTTTACTCTAAGTGCACCAATCTCTCACTATGTTCCAGAATATTAATACTCTTGTGAAAGTAAATGTATTCTCATCCTTAGATCTTATAATCCCTACAGTACTACATTTTATTTCATGGCTTATGCCACATGCTTTTCTGTAAAGTCATAAAGTAGAATTTGCAACCTCAAATGGTATATGCTGATCCAGAGAGCTGCAGCCAAAATATGGCTAGAAAGCAACCATTGCTGCTTCTCAGCAGTGTTTCAAAGGAATCTGTCATCATTAATTCTCTGAGACTACAGATAACAGATAATCACAAAGAATTATTTCCTTTCTTCTCCTCTGCCTCTCCTCTTATCTGTTGGATGTTAATTTGTGGAATTTCTAGAACTGTGGGATTTCTAGGATTGGTGCAAATGTTAGTGCGACTAAGTTATCCTAGACTCTCAAAGGAAACTGAATATAGAAAATCTGGGCTAAATACCATAAAAATGTTCAGAATATTAAACAGAAGACATCTTTTCAAAGGGACAGTTAAAATCCCCATGGCAGGATCATTTATTTTGCACTGCATACACAAGAATACAGAAACAATTTTTAGTTCAGAAGATAGAGGGACTATTGTAGCTCTTTTTCACCTCAAACTCATAATAATTGTCTCATGATGCACAAATTCTACTGTATTTTGAAAAGGATAAATGGCATCTTCACAGCAATTTCCAGGATGACTTTGAGGTTATATATCTTCATGTTGTACATGACAGTCAATCCTTTTGGGCAATTTTTTTTTAAATTTCCATTGGTGTATGAAGAGAGGGCATACCAACAACTTTTGTACTCAGCAATCCAGTTCATTTTTTACAGTGAAACTGTTTCCCCTATTTATATGTAAGAAACTGAGTATTTCCTGTTTAGTAAACATGGTCCCTCCCTCATGGTCTTGTTTCATTATGTTGACTATTCTTAAATAGTACCTTAATATGCCTGTTATTCCTAACAGCACCTAGTAAATACTCAGGTCTAAATGATAAAGGAGAAAGAGTTCTCATGCTCAGCCTTGCAGTTTCAACAATTTTTTGTTCTGCATATCACTGATATTTAAATTTCTGCCATGTTACTATAACGTTCTGTCTTTTTTTAAATGTCTACTTCATACATAGACTTTGCTATCACAAAAAGTCCATAGTAGGAGCTCTGCATCTGGATTATGGTAATTTTTTTCAACATTAGAATCATAATGAATATTATTAATGCCATAGTTAGTTTTCTTTACTCTACTTCACCTTTGACGTGCAAATGCCTTAGTGTCTTAATTCTAACCCTAATGCTCGTTTACCAAATTTTCTATATACTCATTTACATTGTGCATTAGACATGGCATTCAGGGATTCTTTTAATTCACGTAATAAGCTTTTACATCTTTCCCTCAGCACCTTAAATTACCATGCTGATACTATGGGTTTTATAAGGCCTGTAACTGAATGTAGAACTTCTCCTTACAGGGAGTCTGTTGAAAGCAAAGATGCTAAACTATCATCTGAGAAATGTTTGTTCTATTCTTTGAAGAAAACAAAATTCTTTCCTTTACAACAGTGGTGTAAGTATGAAAAAGGTCTTGTATGCTTCTGCATTCTAGGTAACACAATCATCTCTGTGAATATCACTTATATTGCCCCCAGCAAAAAATGCTTTTTTTGGTCCAGATGTGGGTTTTAATCATATCAGGTATTTTTATTTGAGTCTTTCACTCATACATATTGCAAGTATTTTCTTCCAGATATCCAGAAGTATTACTGTGGCATCATTTTGCTAATATGCAGAGGGCAGTATATTATTCTATTTCTTTAATCTAAGACTTGGACATCTAGCAATGAAGTCACCATAGTTATTTTGTTCTCTGATTCCCTTCACTTCCTTCCTTTAAATATTCAGCTTGTGGTCAGTTGTTCTGAGTTCATTGTGTTCTTTTTTAATTTATTTCACTATTTGTTTTCATCCACAAAATGTGCTTTGTGAATATCAAGGTTAAATTGCTGTATATTCCTTTCGTTACTCTTTTTCCTACCTCTTTGTTATACATGACATAATTTTCCACTTCTGTATCATTTCATGTAGTGGTTTGTTGTGTCTCTCTGCTAGGACTTCCCCTTTAGAGCATAGATCCCTCTGAGGTATCTCTACAACCTCATTAGGATTCTTTTGTCTTCAATGATTACATGTGTCATTCAAACTCTTGTATACTTCTATATCTGTATCTTTTCTCACAATGCAGAAAGCACTCTACATTAATTGTTGTGTTTTCTTCACCGTGTGCACCCATAAATAGAAAATATATATACACTTTTCTTCTGAAACTGTCTTGCATTTTTCAATACCCGACTTAAAAGTTCCAGTGTTTTTCTGCATATTAGAAAGCTAGTAGGAAAACAGTTTGGTAGCCAAGATCTCCTGTAGTTTTCATCTACTACTCACTGTTAGATGATGTAGACATCATTCACAGAACAAAACTTGAAGGGGACTCCTGCTTCTCCAGATGCATCTCTTGATAACGAAGTTGTGGGTTGCCATTAAGATATTCATCCCAACCACATATGTCTCCAAGAGAATGAATTTTCTAATTCCTAACTATAACATTAAGTAGCTTAGTCACAGAAGTATATAGAAAACCATGAATTTAATACTGTCTCATCTGTTGGACTACACTGCCACCAGTAAATTCCTCCTTTCACTTGCCATTGACCAACATTTATGGATTTCTATTCAGGCTGCAGTTTTTTGTGAATTCCTCTTTCAGAGATATAACTTCTTCAAGGCGCTCTGTAGGTACTTTTTGCAGAAAAGCAAATTGAAGCCAAGCATCACAACACTTCTGTGCATTTACCCACACTCACTTTTCCTGATATACTGGAGAATGGGCCATCTCATAATTTCTATCCAGACACAAACTCTTTTCCTTCGTGTAGGGAATATTATGAATAAGCATGTCAAATGGTCAGATATTATATAATAGTCTCATTATTTGTACTATGTAAATACTCTCCATCTGGATAACACTGGAGCATAACTGTGTGAGTTCTTAAGGAGATGAATTATGTTAAACTTTGTGTTTCTTTTGAGAAAATAAATTATGTCACATTTTAATTTTCCCTCAGGGGACTTTGGATAAACCAGGGAAATTAAGATAAGGATTGGAGAACTTAGTGACAAGGGAATGCAATATGTTAATTTTTCATTGTTATTATTTTAAATTATTTGGCTGAACATGTATTCTTCATTTATTCAAGTTAAAATGAGAACAGCTCAAAATATTTCTATCATCTAAGTAACTGTAAAAGGAGGTGATAATATTGCACTTTCACAAGGATAAACTAACTCGTCTCCACTAATATTTATTTACATTCCTTCTGGGAGTCTTTAAAGTTGATCCTTCTCTCAAAATAAAGCAATAGATATGAGAAACAAGATTTATGATGGAAACACAACAATGCATTCAACATTCATTGAAGGTATCTTTTTCTTACAATGTAGTTATTTCACAAATTTGCTTCATTAACAGGGAACAAGATACATCATATTTGGAGGAAAAGAGGGGAAATGGAAGGCAAAAGGTCATAAATATTAGAGTATGTCTGTATTTGTGAATCAGGATGCATAGTATCCCTTTATAAATACAATTTTTAGATACAATTCTATTACACATAAAAAGCATCTGACAGATCTGAGAGTAGAGCTCAACATTAAATGGCAAACGTAACTTTTGGCAAAGTACAAAGTGAAATGCTAACATGCGTAGAGTAAGGTGAGATGACTCTGGTCTAAGTTCTGTGCTGCAGTTGCATTTATGTGATGATTCATTTCTCAAGAACAAGGCCAATGGCCAGTTCTAGAACCTTGATCTTTACGAACAGTGACTATATATCAGTGTATATGGAGAGTTGTTGGTACACTTCCTTTTATGCTCAGTGGAAAATAAACATTATATCCCGTATTTGGTAAAGTGAAATGTCAAGTAAAGATTGATATTCTACTTAGAACTGTTGCAAGGAAAGTCTGTAATCTATAACAAAACTATTATATTGGAAAGCAAACACTGAAGACTTGTCTCCAGTTTCTGGATAATTGGGTCTAAACTGTACACTGAAGTGATTTGAGAGGACAGCATTGTGTTTTGATGGTTTAATCATTCTCTACATGTGAAATTGTAATACAGTTAAATTTCTTCTACCATCCTGATTAAATTTAATATCAGAAACCCATGGTCAATATCTGTCTTTCTGAGGACAAGGAACAAGTAACCACTCTGCACTGATTCTTTCATCATTAAAGAGCTGACTCAGTTGTAATAGATTACTTCAGTCATCAAGATTCTCTGAATGCACAGCCAAGATTTCAACTTCCTGTCTGAAACAAAGGATTTGGTTTAAGTATGAAATCCTACTTAATACCAGGAAATAAGATTAAAATGTTATTTATGAAACTCCACTTTTTTGTGCAGCACCAGCATACAAATTGTTTCACACATTAAAATGTGTAAAAATTTCTTTTTTACAAATACACTGGTTATAAATTACTGTATTTTTGAAACTAAAGGTAGGACAGTTGCCCATTCCCTATCCCTGGACATTATGCTGCCACACCAGGCCCAGCCAGATGTCTTCTCCTTCCTACCCTACCATGACATCCAGGTCTGAGATCTCCCACGTTTCCATCTCATCCCTCTAATCTCTGTGGGGTGGCTGGGGACCTGGGACCACTGGCACTATGAGGACCAGTCCTGAAGCCCAAGATGGGTGCCCTGGTCCTGAGAGCATCCCCTGCCCTCAGCCATCACAACATGCCCCTGTTGCACCATGGCACAGACCACTGGCACTCAAGTGTGGCAGCCCACATGAATTAGGGTCTGGAGCACCTGTCTTATGAGGAGCTGCTGAAGGTACTGGCATGGTGCCATCTGGACAAATGAAGGCTCAGGAGAGACCTTCTTGCTTTTTACAACTAACTGATGGGAGGTTGTGGCAAGGGGAGGGTCAGTTTCCTCTCCCAGGTAACTAGTGATAGAACAAGGGAAAATGGCTTAAATTCATACCAGGGGAGGTTCAGGTTGGATATTAAGAAAAGGTTGTTCCCTGAAAGAGTGATTAAAAATTTGGAACAAGTTCCCCAGGGACGTGGTGGAGTAACCATCCATGGAAGCTTTCAAAAAAGTAGACATGGCACTTCAACATATGGCTTAGTGGGCACTATGGTCTTTGGTGAAAGGTTGGACTTGATGTTTGTGAAGGTGTTTTACAGCCTCAATGGTTCTAAGACTCTGTGTGATTCTGTGAGTCAACAGTATCCTGGCTGTGTAAGCAGGGACCAAAGCCCCATCCCAGCATCACTGTAGGTGACATGACATCATGGAGTATTTTTTGATTACTAAAATATATTCTGGTTAACAATATTTTTCATTTCAAGTTTCTGCTACTATAAGTCAATGAACTATTATTTCAATAAATATAAGCTGTTAACCCATGATTGTACTAGAAATTTATTTTTAATTTCTGTACTTTCAATTACTTATCAAATGACTGAATGTTATGTTAAGATTTATTACTCTGCAGATTTTTTTTCACCTTTTGTCTTTGATTCAATTTCATTTGCAGGAGTATGGCAGAATTCAGGCTCCATTTTAAAATAACAGTAATTATTGCACTGAGATACTTTACTGATTTATTATCTTTAATTGCAGGAAAGTCATTGTCATTTTGTTACCAGAGCACAGTGACCAATGCTTTTGTGATTTCATAAAATAGATCCAAATTTGGTTAATTAGGTGTTGGCTGGCAATATGGAGAAATAGGCCCATCTGAATTACAATTACTCTCATGATAATATCTTGTGTAATTGATCATATAGTGTTGCTAGAACAAATGTTTGCAATATAAACATCTAAAGTTAGTTAACATCAATTATATGCCAAGGACCTAAACAAAGTCTGTGGAAATCAGGTCAGTGTTGTACCACTAGCATCAGCCCATAGAGGGACAAATAATAGGACAAACACTTCACTCTAATTGCTAAGCTTGCTTGGGTGAATGCTATGCATCTAATGCACTCATAGAGCATGCTGATAAACACTTTTTAAGGATATTTTCTCCCTACACAGTTTTCTTGTAGTCATACTCTCCAAGTACTGCAATGGTCCATAAAGACCAATGGTTTCATAAAGTGGAAAATCTTGTTTATTTGACATATTTTCAACAATAAGGAATGCATCACAAGCAGTCAAGATGGGCTCTTGCACACTAATTCAAGGTCCAGAACTTTTAGAAGATGCAGAAGATGGACATTCCCAAGCAGGATCTATGAGAGCAGTATGACCACACTGGCAGAGTGCTGAAACCAAGCTGGTAAGCTGGTCTGAAGATGATTATCTTCCTCCTGGTTGCCTGCATGTTGCTCTCATGATTCTCTGCTTTGGTCAGTGGGCTTACTGACTTAGGTCAATGGTATTTTAAGACATCACACTGCAATATCACAGTTTTTTTGCCATAAATAGTTCACTTTGACATTGCAGAAGAAGTAATAAGAAATTAAAATATTAACTAAAGAAAACCTCTATCTCACAGCCTTCCATGTTAACATAAGAGAAAAATGTACTAATGCAAACATATTATTAATGCTCATGTATATATGTGCTGGTTTAAACGTAAACCGGCAGGAGAAATGAATTCAACTCACAAAAGACTGCAAGTCAGAACTACAATTTATTAAAAGATCACAATAAGTACAAGGGTACAGAGGGAAAAGCCCGTTTGACCCACAGAAACAGGTGTGTAACCCAGCACTCTGGGGCACAAACAGAATGGAGCTCGCCAGCCCCTGTGCTGAGCACCATCTGCTCCCCTGAGTACAAAGTAAAAGGAAAAAGAAAACCTGTTCGTGAGGATGATGGTCCTGGTCTGGTCAAGAGTGGCAGTCACAGTCCTGCTGAGAATCTGGTCCTCCTCGGGATCCAGCGAGTGAGGCCCTTCAGTCCCAAAACCC
>VXBX01001577.1:0-12635 GCA_013400415.1 Scytalopus superciliaris
ACAATATTTTTTCCAAAAACAAACAAGACATCACAAAATAACAGTAATCACAGCTACTATGCTTCAGGAGTTCATAACAAAAAGACAAATAAAAGGAAACTTAAAACTTCTTTTCATTCAAAATAAACAAAATTTGGCCAAATAAAAACAAAACTGGAGCATACCAGCTCTAGAGGCTATTTCTTCTTTTAGAAAAGCATCCTTTTCCATTAGCCCCACAAGACAGCCTCCCGTCTTCATCTTATGTGACAAATATAACCAAATTACTCAAGAAACAACAACAACAACAAACCAAACATAAATACCTTTTATCAATATGCAGTGAGTCCTTGTCCACTCTCACAGTAAGCTGCTGAAGAAGCAAACCCCTCTGAGTGAAACTTACCCGGGTTGTGCCCAGGGGGTCCCGAACCCCGATGGATTCTGTAGCCAGGTGGAGAGGTCCCATCTGGGTCACCAAATTGATTCTGCAAAAGCCTGAAGTAAAGGAACTGCTGAGAGACAATTCTATCCTTAAGCAGCAAAGGAATTTATTCTGATGTCAGGGAGCCAGCCAGCTCACACTGGACAAACTACCTCAAAGGCATCAATGAAAAGCAAGGTGATTTATACAGTCTACATACATGATTGCAACATTTCAACATGCATATTCATACAATTACAACATCTAATCATCATATTCATAAGAGGTGGAGTTCAGGCAGGGCCTAGACGGAGCTCAGGGCAGAGTCTTACAGAATCTTCTCTTGGCACAACTTTCAGGTGGTTGGTTTCGGTCTTCAACCTCACTTAGAGGGGCGACTACTCTTCTTCCTCGCTATGACCTTCCTTCTTTCTATTATTGAGTGACCTGCTAACTGAAGCTTGCAGAAACCCTTGGCTCACAGCCCATCTAGCCTATTCAAATGCCCACCTAGTCCTGATTTATAATCCCTAGATTCACTGTGTAGTGGTTCTAGTATTCTTCATATGATTAGGTTTGGTGTTGTGGGTTCAACCTTGGCAAAATGCCAAACCCCCCAAGACGCACACAGTCCCAGTGAAAGGAGGGAAGGAAACAACCCTGAAACTGGAAAAGACTGAGATAGATAGATAGATATATATATACACACACACATATATTTACAGGATAGTTACACTACATATACGTACAAAGATAAAAGAAAAACCAATAATAACTTTATCCAAGTTACCTCCCTCAATAACACACAGATTCCACCACCCAAAACCCACAGGAAACAAAAACTAAACACGTTTCCCTGAAAGAACACCCAGCAAAGCAACATCAAACAAAAAAAAGTATTTACTTCCCAGAGACCAGAACTGCTATGGACATCTCAGCAGGGGAGCAGCAAGGCCTATTGCTCCTGGGCTGCAACAGAGAGTCCTCACCACCACACCGCATGGAGAGAGGGACAGAGAGAGAGAAAATACCTCCCCCCACTAGATTTATACTTGACTTGACGTCAGATGATATGAAATACCTCTTTGGTTGCTTAAGTCAGGTGATACTCGACCCTCTAAATCTATGGGGAGCCTTATGGCCCAAAAACTGAGGCCTGCTAAATTTGTTTTCAGGCCTAACTAAACTAAGGCCTTAATCTAAGTTTTGGGGGTTTATCAAACCCATCACATTTGGGTAGAGTGAGCAGAACAGAACGAATCGCAACAAGTTCTTAGCAACACAAGCAGAGCAGAGCAAGAAGCCTCAGTTAACTCTTTTAGGCCCCACTCTTGTTCCAACAGGTGAAGGCAAAAGTAGTCAGTATGCTGAATTATATGTCATATATATGGCAATTAAACAAGAATAACTAGGGCAATATCATGTTTTTACAGATTCATGGTCAGTTGTCAATGGTTTGGCTACTTGGCTCCCAACTTGGGCCAAACATAATTGGAAAATTTATTCCAAAGAAATATGGGGAAAGGAATTGTGGCAAGATATTTGGGCATTCATCAAACAAACCTAAGTCACAGTCTTTCACATAGATGCCCACTGTGGAGCTGACACCTTGGAACGATGGTATAATTCTGTTGCCGATGGACAAGCCAAAATCTCCCAAGTCGAGGTGCAAGATCCTCATCATGAACAGCAGATAGGTTTGGCCAAATGGGCACACCAGAAATGCGGTCATCTTGGAGAAAAAGCCACTTACAGGTGGGTTCAAGATTGTGTGATTGTTATAAATTTGGACATTACTAAAATGGTGATAGTCCATTGTCCCATCTGCCAATATGTACAACAAAGAACAGTGCTGCATAGAGTATGAGGACAATTAAGTTGGGGAAAATTGCTGGGGAAAATTTGGCAAATGAATTATATAGGTCCTTTGCCAACCCATTGGGGTTGTTGATATGTGTGCATAGCCATTGACACATACTCCAGATATTTAATAGTGCATCCATGTAGATGAGCAACCCAAGACAGTACAATTAAGACACTGGAATTAATTATTTTATATTATGGAATTCCCTTGCAAAGTCAGAGTGACAATGGTTCACACTTTAAAAATCAGAAAATACAACAATTTGCTGATATGACCAACATACAATGGATATTTCATATACCATATAATCCACAAGCTTCCAAATTAATTGAACAAATTAATGGTTTGCTTAAGGAACAGTTAAGGAAAATGGGGGCAAGTACATTAAACATGTGGAGAGACTATTTATCTGAAGCACTACAGATATTGAACAATAGACCCATTGGGGAAATGGAAAGCCCTCTGATGCGAATGACTACTGCTAATTTGCAAATACAACCATTAACAGTAGCAGAAATTCTCACATCTAAAGCTGCTGAGCTAACACAGCTGGCCTGGAGACATATGACTAACAGTCAATCACTTTATACTATAAAAGCCCAGTCCCACTTTTAAATGATAGGGTCTTCTAACACACCCCTTCTCAGAGTGTGGAGATTCATCCCTTGAGTGGGGATGCCCCTCAAGGTTAGTCCTAGAGGCTGAGTAAAAGATATTTGCCCATGGTCATTGATATCTGCTTAATAATTGTTTTTGCTGGCTTTAATATTGTTGCTTCAATATTGCTTCAAAAATAGTGCACTATACTAGTAGTTATAGCTACCTATACTGTGTAGTAAACAATCCTGATGACGGTCTTTTAGTCTAATAATTATAATTATGAAAATCAATTTAAATAAATTGTTTATTTTCTATATATATATGTATATTTGGTTTGCCATCCTTAATCCTGCAGGACAAAGTTGTATAAAGGTTCAATTACACCTTTCTAATCCTTTAGACATAAAACATTGACCAAGTCTGGCACTAGGATTGGATTCAGTTGCACCTAGACTTCTCTCTGAGAAGGAGTTTAGAAAGCAAGGGGGTCCTTTCTGCACTTCATGACTCAAAGGGAACATCTCCCTGATAAACTTTGTCTGAAGCTCCCATTCTGCCTACAACAGTCCCCATGCAGCCCATGCAAGTTAATAGTGGAGCAGATATCCATCTGCAGCCTGTGGAGGATCCCGTGCTGGAGCAGGCTCCTGGCAGGATCTGTGGACCCATGGAGAGAGAAGCCTATGCTGGAGCAGGTTTGCTGGCAGGACTTGTGACCCTGTGGAGCAACAGAGACAACATGATGAACTAACTGCAACCCCAATTCCACATCCCCCTGTGCCACTGGGGGAGAGGAGGTAGAGAATTGTGAATAAAATTAAGCCAGAAAGCCAAGGTCAACCCACAACAAAAGCCAACAGGATGCTGGATTGTGTCAACAAAGGCATCACCATCACAAATAAAGAAGTCATTATCCCATTCTACTCAGCACTTGTCAGGCCACACCTGGAATACCGTGTTCAGTTTTGGTCCCTGCTATGCAAAAAAGATGTGGACAGACTGGAAAGGGTCCAGACAAGGGCCACAAAGATGATCAAAGCCGTGGAAAGTCTGCCATATGAAGAAAGGCTGAGAGAACTGGGCTTGTTCAGCCTTGAGAAAAGAAGGCTTACGGGAGACCTTATCACCACATTCCAGTGTTTAAAGGGTGGCTACAAAGAAGATGGAGACTCCCTTTTTACAAGGAGTCACATGGAAAAGATATGGGGTAATGGGTACAAGTTACTCCCGGGGAGATTCCAATTGGACACAAAGAGGAAAATTTTTCACAATGAACAATCAGCCATTTGAATAATCTCCCCAGGGAAGTGGTGGATTCCCCAACATTGGACACTTTTAATATTCAGCTGGACAGGGTTCTGGGCCATCATGTCTAGACTGTGCTTTTGCCCATAAAGGTTGGACCAGAAGGTCCTTGAGGTTCCCTTCCAACCTGATATTCTATGATTCTACATTTCCTCCTGTTAACTGAGTCACATTAACTGACTGTACTCCCTAGTTCCTTGCCTGTGGCAACTGCAAAATAAACTACATTTGTTTAGGCTGCCTTCATGAAGGTACACAGTTGTCATGGATAAGGAATGCACAGATGATTAGCTAATGTAGATCAATGAAAAGGTAACTTAATAATTTGTAGTTGCTAGTCCACATCTATCATGGGTTTCTGTGAAGAAAGAGCTGAGTTTTGGTGGAGGGGGGGGCTGCAGGATGGTTGCTTGGGTTGGAAGCTGCTAGAAGCTTCCCCTGTCCTATTGGAGCCAATGATAGCCAGCTCCAGGAGGGACTTCCTGCTGGTGGCCTAGGTCGAGCCAATTAGGAATTATAGAAATGCCTCTTGTGATAACATATTTAAGAATAGGAGTTGTGCAGTTGGAAAATGCAGCCATGAAGTAACAATGCAGACGTGCAAGGTCAGTGCAGGAGAAGGAAGAGAAGGGACCCCATGGGCATGGGAAGGGCTCAGTGCTGCGGACCCCCTGTTGCCCGTGGTGAGGACCATGGTGAAACAAGCTGTCCCCTCGAAGCCCATGGAGCACCATCAGAGTGCAAAGATGCCCCTGCAGCCCATGGAGGACCCCATGCTGGAGCAGGAGGATGCATGAAGGAGGCTGTTACCCCATGGGAGCTACAGGACGGACCGAGGTCCGAATCCACACTGGAGCAGGTACAGCTTATCCATAAGAGACTGCATTCAATGGAGTGACTAATGAGACAGCAGAAGACTGTCTGTCTCTCATGGGAAGGGACCCCACGGCAGGGGAAGGAACTCAGAGTTATGATTCCCCTGTAGCCATGGTGATGACTGTGGTGAGGCAAGCTGTCCCTTTGCAGTCCACAGAAAGATGCACAAACAGCAGATTTTAGAAGCACTGCTGCCCAAAAAGGGTCTTGGACCTTTACGTTAGAAGCGGCCGAAGCAACAACTGACTGCAAACCTTCCATTCCCTGTCCCCTGCACTGTTGCAGGAGTTCCATGAGGAGGGAGAACATGAAAAAACTGAGGGGTGGTTGGAAAAAGTGTTTCTAAGACTGTTTTATTTCTTACTTTAGTTCTTAGCTTGTTAGTAATAAATTTAAGCATTATCCTCATTCTGAGTCTGTTTTGCCCGTGAAGTTAATTAGACCTTTGCCTTTATCTCTACTCAAGAATTCTTAGCTTTTTTTTTTTCTTTTCCTGGGAGAGCAGGTGGGCCCAGAGCAGTCTGGGTGGACACCTGGCACTTAGCCAAGGTCAAACCACCACAACATCTTTGCTGAAATGTATATGGCTACACCAGAAATAGAGGAATCCCATAGTGCCTCTCCATCATTTATCATCAGTCCTGGCTAACCAGGGAGGTCCCACATAACTGGAGGTTGGTCAACGTGTCGCCCATCCACAAGAAGGGCTGGAAGGAGGATCCAGGGAACTACAGGCCTGTCAGCCTGACCTTGGTTCCCGGGAAGGTTATGGAACAGATCATCTTGAATGCCATCACATGGCACATACAGGACAACCAGGGGATCAGGCCCAGCCAGCATTGGGTTAGAAAAGGCAGATCCTGCTTGATCAACCTGATCTCCTTTTATGACATGGTGACCCGCTTAGTGGATGAGGGAAGGGCTGTGGATGTTGTCTACCTGGACTTCAGTAAAGCCTTTGATACTGTCTCCCATGACTGAGCCCACAGAGTGGTGATGAATGGAGTTAAATCCAGCTGGTGGCTGGTCACTAGTAGTGTTCTCCAGAGCTCAGTATTGGGGGCCAGTTCTCTTTTAATATCTTTATCAATGATCTGGATGAGAGGATCAAGTGCACCCTCACTAAGTTCACAGATGACACTAAGTTGGGTGAGAGTGCTAATCTGCTGGAAGGTAGGAAAGCTCTACAGAGGGATCTGGACAGGCTGGATTAATGAGCTGAGGCCAATAGTATGAGGTTCAATAAGGCCAAGTACTGGGTCCTATACTTCAGTCACAGCAACCCCATGCAGTGCTACAGGCTGGGGTAGTGACTGGAAAGCTGCCCAGAGGAAAAGGACCTGGGGGTGCTGGTCAACAACTGGCTGAACATGAGCCAACAGTGTGCCCAGGTGGCCAAGAAGACCAATGGCATCCTGGCTGGTATCAGAAACAGTGTGGCCAGGAGGATGAGGGAAGCAATCGCCCCTCTGTACTCGACACTTGAATACTGTGTCCAGTTCTGGGCCCCTCACTTCAAGAAAGACACTGAGATGCTGGAACATGTCCAGAGACGTGAAGGGTCTAGAGAGTAAGTCCTATGAGAAGCGGCTGAGGGAGCCAGGGATGTTTAGCCTGGAGAAAATGAGGCTCAGAGGGGACCTTATCTCTCTCTACAACTATGTGAAAGGAGGTTGTAGCCAGGTGGGGGTTGGCCTCTTCTCCCAGGCAACCAGTGACAGGACAAGAGGACATAGCCTCAAGCTGCACCAGGGGAGGTTCAGGCTGGACATCAGGAGGAATTTCTTCATGGAAAGGGTGGTTAAACATTTGAACAGACTGCCCAGGGAGGTGGTAGAGTCACCACCCCTGGAAGTGTTCAAGAAATGACTAGACTTATTGCTATGGTCTAGTTCACAAGGTGGTGATCAGTCAAAGGATGGACTCAATGATATTGGAGGTCTTTTCCAACCTAAGTGATTCTATGATTCTATTCTGTTTGAGTGTTATGCCCACACACTGCCATTAAGCCACAGATAACATACTCATTTTAATGTTCACTAAAAAAACCAAACCACGTTGTATCGCTAAATTTGGAATTATGAAGTTGGTTTTTTTAGTTTGAAAAAGCATTTTTTTCACATACATCATCAAAGACAGCAAATCATGAGTTTCCATTTGATGTGGTTAGTATGCTAATTAAGAAGCACTGGCACACAAGGTGGGAAGAATGTAATTTATCATCAAAGGTTCATATAAATATTGCATCAATTTTGTGTGGCCATTTTTCATGCTTAGGTAAGGCCCTGAGAACTCTGGATATGGAAGAAGTATTTAGTCAAAGTAGCCAGTAATGTGGGTAAGCATTACTGGGGAAAGAAATTGGGAGAATGGTTGTTATTTAGTTAGGAGGACACTGAATACTTGGAAAGTGGTAAAGACAACATGACTGTGCTCTTGAGGAACTAGCTGTAATAAAGCAGAGTACAAACTTGATCAGAGAACATTTGCCCAACTCAGTGCAATCTATTGACAGTTTAATTGATTTTATTATAAGCATGGCTGGCTCTATACACAGTTTACTCTCACACACAACCAAATAGCAGTTTGTTAGTAACTGTGACACCATCCCTACCAAAAGCAGCCTGCCTGGCATGTGATTGTCTTTTGACAATTTGGCACATTCTTTTGCAATGTAGATGAATCTCCTGACTGTGCTGTTGAACCTGGTTTGGAGGGGTTGACTTCTTTTGGGTTTATGCTACTGGGGTTACTCAATGTGCCTTTTAGCACTCTAGTGTGTTAGAAAATGTTTATTGTAATCCTGAGGTGAATTAAACACACATTTGTGCTTAAGTATAGACATTTAATGAACAGTGCACTGTACAGACCACTACTGCCATAAGTGGTTCTACAGGGAGTCTGCAGAGATGTATATGAGATGATTCCTTATATACATTTGCACCAGCACCAATCATATAATTAGGACTCAATATTGTGACATTTCTTATTTTATCATATCAGCAAGGGAATTTATGCTCTGTTATATGGAATTGTTCTGCCTCTGGCATTCCTGCTTCTAGCCAGTTTAACTGGTTCTGCAGTTAGACCTTCTTGCCTGCCAGGCCAGATCACTCCTGGGTCATGAATTACCATTGCTGAACAGTTACAATTTGAATTTCCCCTTAAAGTGTCTGCTGAGATACTGGGCAAGGGAGATACAGATAGCTGTGTATGCACACACTTGACACATCTTTGTTCTGTGAGAGAAATTGCTGTGGGGAGCAGCTCAAATCACATATGACAGGGTATGATAAAAACGCCACAACTCTTTAAGAAAATACAGTGGTACTCCTAATGAGGTAAATGTGGCTCGATGCCAGGTGCCTACTAAGTGGTTCTATTACTCCCCTCCTCAGCTGGAAAGGGAAGAGAAAATATAACAAAAGGCTCATGGGTTGAGATAAGGACAGGGAGATATCACTCACCAATTACTGTCAAGGGCAAACCAGACCTGACTCAGGGAAATTAATTTCATTTATTACCTATCATATCAGAGTAGGGTAATGAGAAATAAAAGCAAATCTTAAAACATCTTCCCTCCAACCCTTCCTCCCAGGCTCAGCTTCACTCCTGGTTTCTCTACCTCCTCCCCCTAAATGCCATAGGGAGGCAGGTTGCAGTCAGTTCAAAATGCTTTGTCTCTGCTGCTCCTTCCTCCTCACACTCTTCCCCTGCTCCAGTGTGAGGTCCCTCCCATGAGACACAGCCCTCCACAAACTTCTCCAACATGGGTCCCTCCCATGGGCTGCAGTTCTTCATGAATTGCTTCAGCATGGGTCCTTTCCATAGGTCCTTCAGGAACAGACTACTCCAGTGTGGGTCCCCCACAGGGCCACAAGTTCTGCCAGAAACCTGCTCCATGAGTCTCTCCAGGGGGTCACAGCCTCCTTGGAGTGCATCCACCTGCTCCAGCCTGGGGTCCTCCATGAGCTGCAGGTGGACATCTGCTCCACCGTGGACCTTCATGGGCTGCAGGGGGACAAGTTGCTTCACCACAGACTGCAGAGGAATCTTTGATGCCTGGAGCACCTCCTCCCCCTCCTTCTTCATTGACCTTGGTGTTTGCAGAGTTGCTGCTCACACATGCTCACTCCTGTCTTTTGGCTGCTGTTGTGCAGCATTTTTTTCCCTCTTCTTAAATATGTTATCACAGAGGTGCTACCACCATCACTGTTTGGCCAGCAGCAGATCTGTCTTGACTGGCATTGCTTCAATTGGACATGGGGGAGGCTTCTGGCATTTTCTCACAGAAAACCACCCCTGCAGCCCCTCCACTACACAAAACCAATACATGTGGACAGTGCTTTATGGGAATCATTAATGCATCCGCAGGTTTGGCCTAAGATTCCAGCAATAATCCTATGATTCACATGCTCCTGCATGAAATTTGGCCAACAGGAGCTGGAAGACCTTACTTTTGTCAGATGTCTTAGATGCACAGTATTGAAGTGACATATTGCATGCTTATTCCCCTTCTTGGTCTATACATTTAACAAAACATGATGATGTTTTTGCAGAAAATAGTAAGTAAGATGAGAAAGTTCATCAACTTACAGAGAGGGTTTGCTGCTGTAAATAGTCTGAAATCACAAGCCAGAGCATTTGGTCATGGTTTACATTTTCTTTTCTTGAAGGTCTAACCTGGATGGTATCAGTTCTCATGAATGCATTTCACACATCTCCCAAGGCCTTATGAATGCCAGAATAGAATTAACTGCTTTTTATGCTGTCTATCCTAGGACATACTATTTCCTGATAAAGCAAAGGTGAGCATCTGAACAGCTGGGATGACTCTCTCCTCTCCTTCCTCCAGATTCTTCTCAGTTGACTTCAGGAGTGTGGAATGCCAGCTTCACCCAGCTCCCTAGCTTTATGGACCTGAAAGGAGAGGAGGAATATCCTCCTGGCTTTTTTTTCCTGACACAGAAAGATCTCTGGTGGACAGAGAGAGTTTGTCCCCCAGGACCACACACAGCACCAGCTGAAGTCTAATTAATTTCCTAGGTAGTTCAAATGCCATGTTAAGATGATTTTGAAAACACGTTTATAACAGGATGGGGCAGATGTGAGGAAGCTCTAGGAGTGCCTTGCTGACCAAGGCCTGTGGTGGTGAGATCCATGTAGGAGGAACATACTGATGTCAGGGTTTAGGGATGTAACAAGAACTGATAGTATTTGCAATGGAATGTACCATAGAAACTACATATAGCTGAGCCAAGTGATTTAAAGGGACTAACCAAGCAAAGTAAACAAACAATGAGGAGAGGAACTGAGACAGCCAGCCAAACAACAACACCCAGTTACTCTATAACCAGGTGAATTGTCTTAAAGAAGTTTATAAGGCTGTCACTTAGAACTTTGGGGGCTCCAGACAAAGAAGACCACCAAAGACCCTCGATGAAACTCCTCAAAGACTTTATAAGGATATGTATGTATGCTAATAGGTGTTGGGAAATGTCATGAATATGTAATAGGAATGCAGGGAACAAAGTGTGGTTGCAGAGGAGCAGGTTGTATATAAGGGCTGAAAGGCTAGAACAAGTGAATTATTTCCTGCTTGCTCTTTCTTTCTTTCTTTCCTTTCCTTTCTTTCCTTCTCTCTTTCTTTCTTACTTTCTCTTTCTCCCATTGTGCTGGGCCCAGCCAGTAGTGTTGAGCGAGCCAGCCTGGTGGATCTGTTCCCATCACCACAACATCACCACTGAGGTCACCATTTTCACCTCCTCCCTGCCCCAAACCTTCCTGACTGGGCTCACTACGCTGTGGAGGGAAGGCGGCAGGCAGTGTTTGGCGCTCAGCTGCCACTGGGAAGTCGGCCAGGAGGGCGAAGATAAACTCCTGCCAGTTGCGTATGACTGCCTAGCCATCACCAGCTTCCTCCGCTGATTTCGTCTTCACCCTCCTCCACCCCTCCCCAGTGCCATGGGGAGGGGGCACGGGATTCCTGGAAGGAGAGGAAGAAGGTGCCAAAGAGAGGTGGACAAGAAGAGACTGCCACTGCAGACAGCAGTGAGTGATGGGAGCAACAGGGATTTGGGTCTCCCGCCAGCCTAGGCGGCGTTTTTACCACCCTCTCCTTCCCTCGCCAGCCTGCCTGACATCATGGGTGCCACTGGGGCTGGATTGTTCAGGGGGGTGTGGAGCAAGTACCTACAGCCAGTGGCGAGTTGGGCTGTGCTTTGGCCACTAGAACCAGTCGCTCCCTTCCCCTGGGAGGAGTAGTCCTGGTAACCACTCCCCGTGGAGTCCACAGCTTGCTGGCAGCAGTTCCTTACCAAGGAGCCCACCAGTATCTTTCATACTACAAGCCCTCAGCCCTGTGGCTGGGTTGGGCGAGCTCCCAGTGAGCAGCCGTAGGCCGCCGAAGCTTGGGTGAGATGATATGAGGAGAACAGCCCTCTTGCAGGAGTACGTACCCTCAGAACAGGTAGGCTCTTTGTCAACAGCTTGATGAATTATGGTCTCAAGGTATTTAAAAAAGTTTTCTTCTGACACTCTAACAAAAAAAAAGAATTATAAAACAGACATGAAGCAGCATTTCTGGTAGGTTATAAAAATAAGTGTTAGTGGGTGGGTGGTTTGGGGAGGGGTTGTTTGGGGTGTTTTTTGTTTTTTTTTGGTTTTGTTTGTTTGTTTGTTTGTTTTGTTTGTTTTGTTTTTGTTGGTTTTTTTTTGTTGGGTTGGTTGTTTTTTTCCCCGCAGGAGATAGATGTGAAGTCATACTGGGCTGAGGGAGAGCTAGTGCTGCTTGGAACAGGTTGCTCGGTAGTAGACTTGCGGGAGGTCAAGGCTGTGGGGAGACTGAGCTCAGTCTGTGCTGAACACAGAGCATGGTGGCCTGCTGGGGATGCTGCAGTGCTTCTCTCCTGAGCAAAAGGGATGAGTGTTACTGCGACCCACACTGCCCCCCCCCCCATTTTAAAATAACGGTATAGCTTACTGTACAGCAGTGTGAAATGCGGAATGTCACTCTAAAGAAAAATTCCTCGAAGCTACCTATTAAACCAAATGTCTAAAGGCTATTGGGGATGTAACAGTGGTAAAGTAATTTTCTGTTCCAAGAGCTAAAATCTTATTTTAACTTGGTCATTTGTAATGTGAGGCTTGTGTTTTGGATTAAGCATTTAATTTTTAGTCTGTTATGTAGTATATGTAACTTCATGCTTTTATTAAAATTATAAATCTTTGATATTCCCGTCAATTTTTGGGACTTCTACCTCTGAAGTCAGATGTGAAATAGATCATAGAATCATAGAACAGTTTGGATTAGCAGGAACTTTAAAGATCATGAAGTTCCAACCACTCTGCCATGGGTAGGGACACCTTTCACTAGATCAGGTTGCTCAGATTTTCGTCCAGCCTGGCCTTGAATACTTCCAGGGATGGGGCATCCACAGTTTATCTGGGTATTCTATTCCAGTGCCTCACCACCCTCACAGTAGATAACTTTTTCCTAAAATCTAATCTAAACATACTCTCAGTTTAAGGCCATCCCCTCTTGTCCTGTCACTACATGCCCTTGTAAAAAGTGCCTCTCCATCTTTC
>VXBX01001578.1:0-21011 GCA_013400415.1 Scytalopus superciliaris
TTCTACACTGTATTAGTTGAAGTGCTCAGAACTAACTTTCTCATTCTTCACTACAGCTTTAATATTAAGGGCAGCCAGGAATATCTTGGCATAAGCTCCATTGGTGGTCATTCCATCATCATGAAGTAGTGATTGCCCACTCATAATTCACTGCAAAATAACTTATTATGTTAATGCAAATCCATTATATAAATAAACAAATTGCTGTAGCCCTCATCATACTTTTTTCTTATGAATACTGTAGGAATTATTTACAAATAAGAACTTACTCATCAAATTTAATGTTTGAGTTCCAGAGAACATGGTCTGTTAAAGCCATTTTGCATTATAAATACTAATAAAGGGCATGTGTAAATATGAGTCAGAGGTGAGAGTTGTTTTCATTTTTCCTATTACATATACAGCACATTAAGTGAGAAAAACTGGTTAATGTTTGCACTGAAAGAATTCCAAATTATTCTGAATGCAGTTGTTCTAGATTAGTTCTATTTGGAATCTATTTAAGGTAAGTACAGAGGAATAAGACAGGTAACACTGGAGGGGAAAATGACCAAACTTTATGTGTTCTTTGACAGAAATTCTATTTAAAAAAAAAAAAAATATTAAAAGGAAGTGGAAAGAAAGTTATATATAACAGGGCACAAATGGTAAAGCTGAGATAAATAAACCACTCCAGTATAGTGTTTTGTCCTTTAATGTCTTGACCGCTACAGGGAAATCAATCCAAGACAAACTAGCACTGTAAAAGAAACATGTACTTTGTAAAGTGGAATCCAGCAGCTTGTAAGGAATTAATGTAAAATTTGGGGCCATCTACTTCAGAAAAAAAGAAAAATTAAGAACATTCACCGAAATCAAGAGCTAGTATTTTCTCTAAAATTAATGTTACCGACAATGAAATTAGAATATGCTCCCAAACTAGAAAGAAGGGCAAAGACAATTGTATTTGGATGGACCTAGATGGGATTACTTTTCCCAAAAAATGTGATGGCATAAAAAAAAAAAAAACAAAAAAAAACCAAAAAAAACCCCCAAACAAACAAACAAACAAACAAAAAAACATTACTAGTGATCTGTGTTAAAGAATTACAGGACAAAGTCATGAAGTGTCAAATGGAAAGAAAATTTAACAACACTTCATTAGTTTTCCTTGACAATTTCTCCATATATAATTATCGAGAAGTAATTTAAGATCTATGTGCCTGTTCTGAAAAAAATATATTCCTCCAGTAGACATGCACAGAAATTCTTTTGCTGTAGGGGTATCCTTTTGCTACAATGCTAAAATCAATTAAAATTTTACCATGGTGAAGTTAGCCATGAAAAGAAAAAAAGCATTAATTATTTAGAGTTTTGATCACATTTATAATCTTGGTAGCACTCAGAGGTAACTGGTTATGAGGACAAAATTATGTTTAACTAAGTATTTCATTATACTTTAATGAACACTAAAACTTTTCAAAATTATCACAAACTTTGCATTCATACCACTGTATTTATTTTTAAAATGATCTCTTCTTTCTGGCTTTGCTGTGAGGTCCATTGACTTTGGCATTTCCTAGAACTTGGATGTGAAAAGTTAATTTTCAAGGAAAGAATTGTGAGTCCTTAGAGTACTCTTATAACACTGTGGAGATCAGTCCCTACCTCCATAGTGCATTTTTCACAAGACTTAACTACTTAAGTGCATCTACAACACAATTTCCTTCAGGATTCTGAGTTTGCAAATTCACACACAGTGTCCCTCTGGAAATGACTCAAAGCCTTTCCTGTAAAAAGAAAAGTAAACTTGTCACAGAGTCTTAGAGCAGCTTGGATTGGCAGGGACCTTAAAGATCATCTTGTTCTAATCTCCCAGCTGGGACAGGGACACCTTCCACTAGAACAGGTTGCTCAGAGCTCCATCTAGCCTGGCCTCAAACTTGCAGGAATGGGACATCCATAACTTCTCTGGTCAGCCTGTGCAAGCATCTCACCACCCTCACAGGGAACAATTTCTTCCTAAAATCAAATCTAATCCTACTCTCTGTCAGTTTGAAGCCATTCCCCTTGTCCTGTCACGGTCACTCCATGCCCATGTAAATAGTCTCTCTCCATCTATCCTGTGGGCTCCCTTCAGGTACTGGAAGGCCACAATAAGGTCACCCCAAAGACTTCTCTTTTCCAGTCTGAACAATCCCATTTCTCTCAACCTTTCCTCATAGCAGAGGTGCTCCATCCCTCTGATCAACTCTGTGGCCTCCTCTGGACTTGCTCCAACAGGTCCATGTCCTTCCTGTCCTGGAGACCCCAGAGCTGGATACAGTACAACCTCATTATCTTTATCTCATCCACTGTATCATGTTTCTTTGTTGTTTTTTTTTTTTTCCCCTTATTTTTTCTTCAATAGTGACAATATAGTAAGAATACAAGCCTTTCACACAGAAATTTGCATTAATATTACAGAACACAAGAAAATTGCTTTGATATGAATTTAAATGGAGATAGGAGATGCCTTGATTGGAGAGTCAAGTTGTTGCTCACAAATGAGAATACCCCCTACTACTTATACATCACTTTACAGGCAGTGACATATTTAAACTTTTCTTTAAGAGTGACATGTTTTCTATGTTGAAAATTGCAAAGAGAATTCTGTATCAGCTACACTCACTAGGAAGATGCCAGCTGTGCTCTGTACCCTAGAGATTTCAAAGAACAAGGAAATGAAGTTGTTCCAGGCTTGAAGATGAACTATTTATTTTACAGAAAAAAAAAAAAAAAGTATTGAAACCCGATTTACAAGAGATTATCATTCTGTGAATTCAACCAACATTCAGTGGTAGCACTGCTTCAAAAATCCTAAAATTGATAATATATATTTCTTCTTTTTATTTGATCACAATAAAATACACAGTGAAAACTCCTAACCTCTTATTCCATGCTTGATAAAGGTCAAAGATGAAAAAAGAGAGGTAAAGGAGAAGCTAAAAATGTGACATATGAAAAAATCAGAGAAGCAATTAAATACAAACCTTAATAACCTGCTTGACTGGGAATGGTGCTCTCAGTGGAAATACAACCTTGTGCTCCTCCTTCTGCTATACCTCCCTATGCAGGAGAATGTATTTTAATTTCTCTGCCCTGACAGCCAAAGCTTTCAGATCAAAGCTGACAGTCAAAGAATGATGATAGTGAAGGGGAGGGAGAGGGAGAATAAAGAAGCAAGTAAGTACTGTGAAAAGGAAAGCAAGAAGACTGAAATTTTTTTTTTTTTTTTTTTAAGGAATTTGTAGCAGTGAGGTATTTAGCCCAAAGACAAGTTTGTTAGAATTACAGCAGTGAGTGAGATAAAAAGAATAACTAAGAGAAGCTGAAGTTTATAACAGTGTCCAGATCTCAAATGACAAACTAAACAAGACACATTAAAATAGTTAAAAGACGTTAAATGGAAAATTTGGAACATGGCACTAGCTCTTTTTTGACTCTTTCTGAAGAAGTCAGATTGCATTTCTGGAGAAGATGGAAACCACTCTGAAAAGAAACAAGCCTATAAAGTTACTCAGTTTTAAAGATTAAAGTACTGAATCAGGTACTTTGAAAGGCACTTACAGATTTAGGCAATGGATTTTCTAAAAGAGACTGAGTGCAAGAATTAGGCCAAAAGAGGTACAAGATCATGTGGATGTTGGGGAGAAGGTTAAGAAAGGGAGTATGTAAAGCAAGCGTAGAAACATATGGACTCCCTTCATCTTTGCCATTGTTAGCTATGCAGTGATTCCTGTCCTTTTTATATCATCCCAGAAGTCCATGAAAGAAAAACCTTATGAGCCAAAGACTCACTATGAATAGTAGCAAAAGAGAAAAAAAAAAAAAAAAAGAAAACAACTGAATAGGACAGCCTTTACTCTGCATTGAATATCATGTACGAATGTGTCACTGAGATATGAGAAAATGGTTTAACAAAAATTAAATGTCCTTTTGTTTTGTTCACTTACATGCATCAACAATCAGTAAGACAGATGGCAGAAATGGAAGAACATTTAGAGTGAAACTCACGTGATATGATGTACCTGACAAGTACATGTAAAGCAATTGTCTCCTGATGCTCCCGAGGCAGTCACAAAAATCAATGATCAGAGTTATTTGATGTTTGAGACTCCTGGTGTGATCAACCTGCCAGTAACCTTTGGTAAGTACATAGACACCGAACATCTGTGCACACTGATTGAGCTGAAGGGGATCGTGGTGGCAGGGCAGCAGGTTGCTTTTATGGATGGCAAACCTGGGAAGACCCAATGCCAAGATGTGCTCTGGCAGTGTCACTGCTCCTACTACTGTCATTGAGAGTGAGTCAAAACAACAAAGTGGACTGGTCAAGACAATCTACTGAGCTGTTGCTGGGAAGATCTCAGGGTGATAGTGCTCTCTGCTACTGGCTTAGGAAGAAGCAAAAAACAAGAGGGTGGCTTGACACAGATAGGGACTGATTGGGCAGCCAGAATTTGAGCCTGGGAAAAGACACAAATGGATGCTTTTCACAAACCTTTTTTCCAGATTTTTCATGGGTTTATGAGAGAGAATACAAAATCTTAATGAAATCTGCTTTATACCAAATTATCATTTCCTAAGCCATGATAACAATCAGTTATGTATTATAAATACTTTGTTTATTCCAGCAAAAGAGAGGAACAAGCATAGGCATGGCCTATTAGTACATCTGTTGCAGAAATCTGAGCAACATGATGCTTCAGAGAGGAAACAACTGAGGAACAGCTCCACAGGGGAGGGTTGGGAGGGCTGTCAAGGTGGTGTCACTCTGCTTCTCTAAACTGTGTTTTTAAAGTGCCGTGGGATTGTTAGAAGGGGGCTTTCTCCAGGAAGAGTACAGTCTAATGTGAGGCTTCTTTTTGTCAACTTTATAGATGAAGGTCAGTCCATAGAGTCTGCACTTCTAAGGATTATGATTGGGGCAGGCTGTGAAAACACTAAATTCAGAGAGATAATGGTACCACTGTGAGGCTAGTAATATAATATATAGTAATATAAATAATAATAATATATAATATATAGTAATATAAACAAAGATTATATGTTGGTGATGACTCCTAAAAAATAGTAACAAGGAATGTAAAAAAAAAAAAAAAAGGTGAATAGAAAAAGTTGATAATCACNCTAAATTCAGAGAGATAATGGTACCACTGTGAGGCTAGTAATATAATATATAGTAATATAAATAATAATAATATATAATATATAGTAATATAAACAAAGATTATATGTTGGTGATGACTCCTAAAAAATAGTAACAAGGAATGTAAAAAAAAAAAAAAAGGTGAATAGACAAAGTTGATAATCACAGTCTCTGGATTTTCTAGTCTTTTTTTCCTTCCTCGATTGGTGCTGTGCTTAGTTTAGTTTTCAATAAAATAGGGGAGGCTAAATTAGAGCTTTAGGATAGAGCTAAGGATATAAGAAGCAAGTTAGGCTGAATTGTCTCAGCTGTTAAGGCACTCTTGTATATGACTGAAGGATACGGTGATAACATCTCTTTGTAAGCTTTACCTCAGACATCTATTTATGAACTACTCGTTCATTCTGGCTTTTCTTGATAGTATGAATGTGTTATCTCCTTTGAATGACAGGTTATATAGTTGAGCAGCTCTTCTCTGTATTGTGTGGATTTCTCTATTTTCATAAGTGGCACTCAGATGTATGTAGCTGTATAACATGCTGCTGCTGGCAGTGGAAATCAAGCTACAGTATTCCTCTTTTCCTTATTTAATCATGTAATTTCCTTTCTATACTTCAGAGAAAGACAGTAAGGCATCCAGGAGCAAGAACCAGGCAGTAGTGAGAAATTAATCAAAGAATTTAATGAAATACTTAGTAGAGCTGGAAGAGTAAAATCCATAGATGTTTATGAAATTGACCTTAATAACAGCCAACAGGGAGACATATGCCATCTTTCCTGCACATTAATAGGGCACTTGAAGCCCATTGGGGCAGGCTACATGCAACTGCAGTAGTGTGGTAAAGTATATTCTCTCAACACTGTGTCATGTATTGTTTTGTGCTGCCAGGGCTGATGGATATGTGCCAACAAATATGACATAATAAATGGGTCACAGCACTAATTTAGAAAACAGAACAGGACTGAGCTGGCCTGTGTACCCAGGAAGCCTATTCCAGGACTCAGAGTGTTGTCATGGCTGACACAGCCTATGCAATGATGGCAAAGACATGATTTCTTCTCTCTCCATTTGTTTTGACTAAATATCACTTCAAAATGAACACAAAGACCAGGGTTTGGAGGAGATTTTTTTTTTTTTTTTTTGTAGAATCCTGCAAACTGCCACAGCATTAAAAATGACTGTGACTCACATACAGTCTTAATAAGAGGAAAAAATACTGTGGCAATGTAAGTATCATGTTAAATTAACTATGTCTCATCATCCTTTGAGCTCCAACCCAAATTTTGTTACCTTACCTCTCAAATCCAGAGACTGAAATTCAGCTGTGACGCAAGATCCATACAGTTGACTTTAATTTCTCACAGGTTCCTGGTTGTGGACTAATTAGCTCACTCACTGAGGCCAGCAGAGGTTGTCCCAGATGATAACAGGAGCTAACTAGACAGTCAAGTGTTCAGACCACCAAATCTACTAGCAGTTGTGTTTACATCCAAGCCAGAGAGACGATGATAGGCAAGTGCACTCAGGTAATAGGTAGGTCTGGGTGTGCTGGCTCAGCCCCATGACATACTAAGTGTAAGGAACATTGCTGCACTGCCTCTGGCATTCCCTGACAGTTTTCCATAAAGTAGATGAAATTTATTTTTAATCTATTATTAACTTCTGCTCCCTGAGGTATCATAGTTCTGTTTACACTTTTCTCAACTCCTTCAATTTCTTATGGGAAGAAGTGTCCTGAGATTTTCTACCATTGTCGTGCACAATTTATGTTAATGCAAAGTGAGCACCACTTGCTGCATGATCCTGTTAAGCATTCTAGATTTGCTTTCCACTGCTCTAAATGATAATAAAGAGCACAGCAATGATGAACTGAGCAAATGGGAGGAATTAAAGATGCATTTTAGTTATTCTTTCATAAAAAATGAAAAATGTCAGCTGAGACAAGAGACATGACCTCCTTTAATTAATACCTGTTAAGTCATTTTAATCTTTGGATTTTAATGATGATAACTGGTTTTGCCCATCTGGGCATAAGGAAGAGGCTCCTTATCTTTTCTGCTGAAGTTGTGCTGCCAGCAGTAAAGAATTCTAGGTTATGTTTGCAGTACCCAAAATAGTAAGATGTTCCTTGAGGTTACCTGAAGTATCTTCTAGTAAGATAGCTGTGGATTCCAGTACTGTATAACTTCTTTACGGCTCTTCATCAGAGCTGTGGTTAGCCCAGAGGTGGTGTTCTGCTCATGCAGCTGTATGGTAGTCTCTGAACTGTGTCACTGTCCTACTTTAGGGAAAAAAAACTATGTCTATATGGGCTAAACAGGTGTCTCTTCCCAAAAACCACCACAACCTTTGAAATTAATAGACTTCAATCAGAAAATGTATAGAAAAGGGTAAGAGTTCTTAACTACAAATATATATATCTAACCAAAACCAGAACAGAACAAACAGCAGCACCATAACCAAAACCTTGAAAATAATCAAGTCCTCTCTCTCTCTGCTCCTCTGGGGCAGTTCTATTTATGGACAGCGAGGGTGATGCTGCACCTCGGGAGACCATGCCCACAGAAGTTACACCTGAGGTCCAGTGAGGCCAGTTCTGAAAACTCACATAGGAGAATGGTGGTCACAGGAGACAGGACAGAACCTTTCCCCTGGGCAGTGTAGAGACTCTCTCTCTCTTTGTCCTTTGTTCAAATAAAGGCGCTGGGGTGGGGGTTTTAACAACTCCTCTGCAGGTGGCATTGGCCCCTGGGAAGTCCACAGCACATCCAAGGCAGCTGTGACCTCTCTCTGGAGGACAGCACCGGGCACGCAGAGTTGGTGGGAGGCCCGAGCCAAGGGACCTCCAAGTGCCTCCACCAGCCCAACAAATGGGGCCCTCACCCACACTGCAGTTGGAGCACTATGTCCAGAACAAAACCCTCTTTCCCCACCTGTCCCGCTTGTGCCAATCATTAAGTTGGAATGCAAAGCCATCAGCCACCCTGTTGTTAGCTGGTAATGGGAGGTTGGGCACTAGCTCCCAAACTTCTGTGTTGGTCAGGGAGAGAAAAATTCCATGAAAGATTTTGAAACTATAACAGCCACTGTGCCTGTGGTTCATTTGCTCTTCCAGACCCATGTAAAGGAATCATCACTTCATACCAGCTTTATTTCCCTGAGCAGACAGAAGCAGCTCAAAGCCCACTCTCTTTTTTTCAGTCGTAAATACACTTCTCATCTCTTAAAAAATCATAAACTTGCAAATACAAGGAACATCTATTGCTATGTCTCTCTGTAGACTTGAAAGTTTAGTTCACAGATTCACAGAATGATTAAGGTTGGAAAAGATGTCCAAGATCATAGGGTTCAGCCTTTGACTGAACACCACTTTATCAACTAGATCATGGCATGATTGCCATGGCCAGTTGTTTCTTCAATATGTTGAGGAATGGTGACTCCACCACCTCCTTAGACAGCCCATTCCAGTGCTTCACAAACCTTTTCATGCAAAAATTCTTCCTGATGTCCAATCTGAACCTTCCTGATGTAGCTTAAGGGCGTGTCCTCTTGTCCTGTACACCTATGGACATGTGTTCAATGCTGGTGTGTGCAAGCCCACACATGCACACACACATATCCCCTCCTCCACCTCCCATCTCAGCTTATCTTCATGAAAAACACATTTCCAGCCAAATTTGCAAAGGAGTATGGACTTATTTATTTGTTTTATTTGCCCACAAGCCCTTTGGTAAATTGTTCTTCCTGTATCATCCTTTTTTGCCTTCTCAGCCTCTGGAGTTATCTTCTATGAGCTAAATGCATCATGGTGCTAAGGATTTTATACACTGAAGATCACATATCAGCATAATTGTATACAGGACTCTCAATGTTAACACAACCCTCCATACCAGTCAGTGATCCATCAGCAGGATTCCTCACCCAGAATGGCTATGAACAGTGTTAAATCAAAATTATATCACATGATATGAATCACCTGTGGGTGGGGAAAAATGTGGCATAAATTGAAAATAATTAAACAAATGTTTTCTGTTGTGAACAGATTAGATTGTTTTTACAATCTGGAAGTTTTTAGGAAATGCATGAGTTGCTGCCCATCAATATACTGTCACTAACCACACAGAATAAAGTATGTAAGCCATAAAATTTTATGTACTTAAAACCAGCAATCTTTCTATTTTTTAACCTCCATTCCAATTAGAGTAGGAAAATATTTTTTTTCTGTCAGTTATTGATAAAGTTTTGCAAAGTGTTGTTTCACAGCACAGGAAAGAGAGGAGCTCAGGAATTTGGAATGAGCAGGTGAAGCCAATTCTTTGTTCATATGTTCCAAAAGATGCAAAACTGTCCCAGATAACTTAATTCCAAATATTCAAAGCCAGATTTTATTCAACAGCTTTGGGGTACTTTCAGTTACTAACTAGAAAGGTTTTTGGATCAAATCCTCAATTTTCATGACTCAGATTCAGATGTAAACTGCAAGACTTGAAACTTTATCAGAACACTTTCATGTGTATTTTGAAGTATTTAATTAAGTTTTCAATTAATCATTATTTGAATGTTGGCCCTCCTGCTGCTGAACTGTATTTGATTAAGAATTAGGCCACGTTTAAACCTACATTAGTAAATGTACATTAAGCTTTTAATAAAAGCAGACTCCACAAACATTGCATTCAAACCCTGCACAGGAGATGAAAAGGACTCCTCAGATTAGGTAATTCTATTTAGGAGAACTCCATTTCAATTTAGTTAAATTCAATTATAATTGTGTTGAATCTAGGTGAATATTACTCCATGCAAAATGAACTGAAATCAAGGAAAATTCTTTCTTCTTTTCAGACATTGTGTATTCCTTCACAGACATACTAAATTATATAGAATGAATTCTAAGAAGATATTGCTTCCAATGAAGTGTAATCTACATGATTTACTCTGAAACTGTGATCTGGTCAACTACAGTGTCTATTCTTATTATTGACATAGTTTACAATCAAATACAGCACATGATGGGAATGTCTTAAAATTAGAGGACTTGAATATTTCAGTGTGTGCCAATTTCCCCCTTGGAAAACATCCTTAGAGGAGATGTGTAAGAAAGAGTGAAAATTATACTCATAGTCAGATAGCCTTTGCAATAATGTGAGAATAATTACCTGACCCTATTGTACCAAAAGCAATCATTTATGCCAGTCAAATAAGAAGGAAAAAAGATGAAATTAAAAGATATATCTCTGGTAGGGAAAATTCCAGAACTGATCTAGGAGGTTAGTAACACCTGAAGACAAAACCCTAAGATTTCTCTGGGTTTCACAGAATTTCTGTGGTTTTTTGTTTTGTTTTTTTCTTTTTTTTAATAGTGTTCTTTTAGCAAAACTCCATATAATTAAAATTTAAATAAGAAAAACTAATTTAAACGTTGCCAAATATCTAGCTGAGTGGAATTCTGAAAAAGACAGTGGAGGCCTAGAAGAGCATAAAGACATATATTCCCTCATGAATCCTCATTGGGCTTACATTGAATGATGTGCCTAAACTTACATTTGCAAAGGAGAGAACAAAGTGGTATTTTGCAGGCAAGTGATTAGAATCAGTTCCATTATTCTGCTTTCAACCAGTTTGGCACAAAAGGTTTTTGAAGTGTTTCTCATGTGAGAGTAAATTCGCAGTAAGATAGTTGGTATTTCAGTGCATTCATCAAAGTTCTGAGCATCACAGAGAGTTCAAATTGCTTATTACAGTTTCCAATCTTGTTGATTAAAATTTAAAGATACTTTTAGAAAGAGGGAAAAAAAATACAAGAAAAAAAATGCAATCCATTATTAAGGTAACTGGGCAAAAGCAAACTGTTTGCACTTGCTCTACCTCATTTTTTCATTCCCAGAGGCTTTTTTCACTGATATAATATAGTTAAGCAATTCAGAATACTAGCTAGGAATATTGTATGACTGTGACAAAATGCAAAAGGCAAAAAGCAGTACAGTAAATATGTGATATGAACTTTCTTCAGCAAGGTGTTATTCTCAAGGTTATGAAAAGAAGGAATATGTTCAGGATATTGTATAAACTGTAATTTTGGTACCTTTTAGCTGGTTGTTATGTATTTATATTCATTAATACTAATTTTCTGAAGAGTATCAGCATCCAACTCAGGTAGAGGAGTGGTAAGACTCCCAGCACCCTCATGTAAGCACTGGAAAACTGCATAGTTTGAATTCTTAAAGATTTTGAATGGACTTCATGTTGCTGCACCCTAATGCCTGTAGGCAATTCATGATCACTTTGTTTGCTCATTTCATAATTCTATTAGCATGCTAGTGAACATTTCAAGTGAAATCAGAATTCATTAGGTGACTGTATTTGGATGAAGTTGTGTTAAGATACTCACATAAACAAGTGTAATTTGGAATTTAAGGACATGATTGTTTTCTGTATAGGTAATGTAGCTTTTGTTTCTCTTTTAATCTTGATCATCCTTATAGTTCAAGATATTAGCTCTACTGATTATGATAAATATATTCCTTAATGTAGAAAAGTAATGCTTTAAGAAGAAAACTAACTTATGAAATGCTTATAGCTCTTAAGACATCTCCTGAACCCTGAAATACTTGAACACAGATTCATAGATCAAGGATATGATGCTACAGCTTGTTTAATTCATTCTTGGAGAGCAAAACTGTCCAAGATTTTCTGCATAATTCTTTAAACCCAAGGGCATTCTTTGTGCAGGGTATGAGAAGGGACAAGGGGAGAAGGTGTTTGCTATCTTTCTTACCAGAAATCTTGCATAAGAAGAAATTTGAATTTTACTTTATCAAGCATCAGTTTTTATTCTAGCAGTCAGACACACCATGGTCAAAAGGACTGTGATTGCAGATCATGCTCATCTCTGTTTTCTAAGATGGAAAGGGAAGTCAGTCAAGCAAAGATATTTTTTCAGTGATCACAAGACCACAGCAGAGATCAAAATGGATACATTGGCTAAAAAAAAGAAATAAAACAATTTATACACAAAACCAAAATTAGTTTTATAAATCTATTGTTGCACTGAAGTAATGTGTGTAGTATGAAATTAAGTCAGTGAAAATAGATCTAAGCTGTCTCTTAAGTTCTGTTGAAATGAAATTTATTAGATGAAGAGCTTTTGTTTAGAAAGGTTAAAGCTGGTATGGTCCATCTCTCAACTGGTCAGAATAAACAGTTTATTTCACACTACTTCCTCCTTCTTCCTTCTCTTCGAAACTGGAAACAAAGTGATATTCCGTCTGGTGCCATTTGAAGTTGAACCTGCATTCTCTGTGCTAGGTGTATTGCTGATGTTATTTTACCTCATGTTAATCATTAAGCATTCTCTGAAGTGGTATCAGGACTCTAACCTTGCTCGTTCATAATAATTTTAATTTTGAATATTTTTCTTTAAAATCAACAATATCATATTCAGAAACTTTAAAGGCCTTTTTTGATATAATTTTATTCCTTTTTTTTTAATACAATATACAAAAAAAAACACCACAAAAAAACCAAAACCAAAAACAAACAAACAAACAAACAAACACAAAACAAAATAAAAAAACAAAAACAAAAAACAAAAACAACCACCAAACAGGACAGTGGAGTATGAAGCAGTTCAGGATATGCTACAACCTCCAGATGGACATTTTGCTTCTGTTTTTTTTCCTGCTGGCCAGTAGGATGAAGGTCTGCTTCTTTGGCTGGCTTGTGGAAAGTCTCCTTACTGTTTTTATAGGATTTACAGAAGTGTCACTTGGCTTGGTGTAGCTCAGTTTTTGTTTGCCTGCTATTTTAATTTGACTGCTGGATTGAAAAATAATTTATACAGTCCTTCTGGTGAAGGACATATCCCCACAGTTAGCTGCACATATTCCCCTTACACAATGCCAAACCAATACACATTCAGATAACAAGATAAAAAATATTTCCTCATCTTTAGTCACAGTTTCCTGTATTTCTGTTTGGGTTTCAGGCAATTTGTGCCCATTTCATCTGGTCTTGCCACTGAGAAGAGCCTGTCTCCCTCTCTTTCATCCCATCCCTTCAGTTAGTCATACAATCTACAAGGTTCTTCCGAACCTTCTCTGCTCCAGACTGAACAATCCCAGTCTTTTTTTACATGTGAGATGCTCCAGTCCCTATATCATTTTAGTGGCCTTTTGGTGGCCTCCCTGTCTCTCTCGTGCAGGGAAATCATGAAATGGACACAGTTAGACCACAAGTCAGGTCTCAAAATACCCTCCTATTGTTTTGGTTTACCTCCCAAAGGACTAAATAGATATCTCATGGTTGAACCAGTGACATCAAAAATCTGGGAAAGGAATAGAGGAGAGAGGGGTGAATCCTACTTATAATGGCTAATCAGTGGGGGTTTTTGGATGACTGAACACTTTGCATGAAGGATATTTATCTATTCTTGTGTAAACACAGACAAACATTCTCACCCAGTCACTCCTACATTTGATTAAATCTTGGATTAGCACTTTAATACACTGAAAAAAATTAATGGAAAAGGTGAGCTTGTATAATATGGCGTAAAGTATTTCTAAGTAGTACATTTTCCCTCAGGAATGGGTTGGAAGTATGTGATTATTTAAAAGAGATGAAAACAATCTGGGAGTCATGAAAGAGAATATGAAGAAAGATTTTCCTTCAAATAAGGATGGGAGTAATAGAGCCATTACAAGTGTCTGCTTTCTTCACTCAAATCAGTTTATATTCCACTCATACTCTTCAAAACTACTGATTAAACTGTAAAGTGTAGGATTCTGAATCTGCTGTGTCAGCTGTGTTGTACAGCAGGGTACACATTGAGGATGCAGATGCTGTAGGTCAGATAGAAAGTGATCTAAATGTTAGATGAGCTTTGGTAGCCAAAAGGTTTCCTTCTTGGCAGGGATTCCTGCTGGATTATCAGTGTCTTCAGCAGCGGAGAACAGAATTATACACTGAGTATACACCAACGGGTCTTTGTGCCAGTGGTAGGTCCACCAAACACTTGCTATGAGAGGCTGCATTTCCATGTGTGATATCCAGATATGATGGGCTTTAAAGACAGAGCTGCCCCTCCTCGAGTTCCTGATCTGTCTGTTCCTTCTGTCAGCAGCATGGCAGGGGCTTAATTCTGAATAAAAGCTGTGGTAAACAACAGTGGTTAGATGTTTGCTAGCTATGCTTTCCTTCTGTTAAAAGAGGCCTTTGCATTTATCTCAGTCTGTTGTTTGAGTAACAAATATGTGGAAACTGAGCAGAATGTATGCACATACATCTGTTCCATTTGCTGCAGACCTTCTATAATATTGCTTTAATTCAGTGAACAGCTTGAGATATGTGATTAATTGCCTGATATTTAATTCTAGGTTCACAGGCCACATAACTGAATTTTTTTGGGTAGAAATTCTACAGGTACTAACATTAGTTGCTGGGATACCATTGCCTTCTAATCGGATGTAGACTTCTACAATACATATGTGCTCTGTATTGTTGCATTAATCACTTAGTCTGAAAGTTACTAAGAAAATAGTCAACTGGTCAATTAAATTATAGGAATTGAAAATATTCTTTTGGAAGAGTGGATGAGATGACAAATTTATGAAGGAGAGTGCTCTGCAAGAAAACAGGTAAATGAACCAGTTTTACTTCTCACAGGTAAATGGTTTTCTTTCAGAGGAGGAGCAGTGCACTGTGAATGTAAGACCCTCACTAGGACACAGTATTTCAGACAACAGGATCAAGATGTGACCCAAGGGTTTTTTCCAGTTCGAAGTACTGCAATAAACAGGAGCAGGGCAAACTAAGATGTATATTCAGTTGTGCAACTGTACTGTGAAAGTCAGAAGATGGCAGTCTTTGCTCATTGTTGAAACGGATGCATAGCTAACCCTAATGATGTGGACACGTGAGAAGTGAAGAATAATATGCACCTTTCCCTGCATTTTCAGTTGTTAAATTTTAATTTCAAGTGTGTCTTGACAATGCAAAAATGTCAGCTCTTTATTCTTTTTTTCAGAAATCATTCTTCTTGATTGCAACCAAAATATTAGTTAATAGTCTTTTCTTCAAACAAGAGAAGAAAAACATTTTCAGTGTAAAAAACTTCTAAAAATGGTCTAAAACATCTAAAAAAAACATAGGTGAGCATAGACAAATGTGTCCAAAAGGAAGATTGACAGAGGCTGCTCAGTAAGTGTTTGCCTGGAGGCACCTAAACCTCAGTATCTGATTGCTTTCTGCTTCTGTTCATGTCAAAAGTCTCCCCATGTAAGCAGCAAGGAATTTATTACCTTTTCAAGGCACAGTGGGATCCAGGAATTAGAAAGAAACGGGTCACCATTCCCTGAAGGCTTGATCCAATAGGTGAATGTTGAACATGCCTTGTATGGATAGTAGGGTCTGCAATGTTGTCTTCCGGTTATATCCCAGGATATATCCATGTGCAAATCGAGTCTTAAGTCACCCTGACACCAAGAGAAACTGAGCTTTTATCTTACCTGTTCCAGACTGTAAAAGTAGTTCTACCCATGCTGGCAAAGCCACTCAGTAGGAATTTTTGTTCTGAGCTCTTTTCACAAGAAGAGAAAAAAGCTCCATCTTCTTAATATAGAAAAATTTTATTCTGATGAAACAAAATGCATAAATTTCTTGCGACAAATTTTTGAAAGTAAGAAACCACCCTACCACCTGAGGACCTTCTCCAGTTGGACATACAGAGATAGTAATTTTCTAACTCTCTTTCTGGCATAGAAATTTTGAATGTTTTCTTTGCAGTTGTCATTTAACCAAACCAAAACACAACTCTGTGGTAGCCACTGTGAAGAAAATTAACTGTACCCCAGCCAAATCCAGCAGCAGGCAGCAAGGTGTATCCTAGTCTCGAATATTGGATAGTCTCTCTTAATACAAGCAATGCAGTTGGGGAAAGACTAGAGTTTGGACATCTTGTATTTTCATGAGCACTCTGAACATCAGTCTGCTGCAACCCACTGTTCCCTCTTACCATCCTAACAAGCTTTTATCAGCTATATATAAAAAACCCCTTCACTCATAATGAAAAGACTGAGAGTTTGAACAGTACTATGAGGTACTATGTGAGTCCTTTGCAACAGACTCATTGTTTGTCTCACTAGTGATTTAGTGTTAGAGGGTTCCTTTTAGGCAAAAATTAATTTTGTGTATGTACTGAGAATCTCACAGTGCCCCTTTGAGGACACCATGGGTAGGCTTTAAACAGCTTCCTTCCTGGACAAACTAAGATTGAAGGGATGCTTGACCTCATCAAGCACAGAAGGGACATGTCAGAGAGCCCTGCTTAGAGCAGGAAAGTAAATGTCTTCCTCAGCCCAACCTCCAGACATGTACTGTGGGTGTATGGGGCTGTCAGTGCTTCATTGCTTGTCAAAATGGGAAGTGGATGTAGGGCCCTGGGATCACTGTGAGCCACATCATATTCAACTTTGGACCTTCCCTCTTGTGCCTCACTTGTCAGTCACCAACCTGGCAGTTGTTTTTCAGCTCTTTTTCTCAGGTATTTTAGTCTCAGCTAGCATGATTCTTATCCATCACACAGAACATTTTATTTTCTCATTACTGACATATATAAAGGCAAACAGAGAGTGTACAGGCAAGCTCTTGGATTTATATTCCTTTCTGGCATCCAAGCATTTAAAGCTAGTTTTAAAAAGGTCTAAATTTGAAAATGTTGATTCTGCTCCCAGTTAATATGAATGAAATGGCAATATCTCTGTTTTTAACTTGTACCTTCATTTCTATAAAGACTTGATTAGGAGCTTAGCTTTTAATACAGGAAGACTTCTCACATGCTAAGTTAAATGGGCTAGATGAACAGGTTTAGCTAAATTTTTTGGTCTTCTTCAAGCTCACCGCCTCCAATCTGCTCTTTTAGAAATAATGCATCAGATGAATAGCTATTGAAATTTTGCTCCATTAACTTCAGCAGAGACACCTAATTTTAATCAACCAAAAATCCCAGATGTCAGATAATACAGACTGGTTGGGGTTTTTAATCAATTTAACATTAAATATTAAGAGGTTTTCCATGCCAAATGTTGCAAAAAATAACAACTATACCCTACTTACAGTAATATTTTGATTATTAAAAGTACCTGTGATAACTAACAATAGCACTATAGTTCTGAAACAGATTTAGCTTTGCTTGCAAATGAAACTGGAAAGATAATAGCTGTAGGTTTGAGCAAATTGGATGGTAGGAAGGCAGTATGTTCTTGGAAGTTCTGTTAAGGCTTAATATCAACATCTGCGACATTGTACCTAACTGTTCAAAGAGAGTTACAATGTCTCATTGGCATAATATTTGGTAGCATCATTATTCATTAATTTAATTTTTTTCATCCCTCTTAAGCAGAAAGAATAAAATTAAAAGTCCCAAAACCCCCCAAACCAGACAAAAAGCAAAACCCAAAGTAATTCTGGTCCTTGTCATGCAAGTAATATTTTATTATTTTATAAAAATTTATTTGAAGTAATTTAGCAGTGAAACATAAGATGTAGTAGGTAACACTTTAAACCAGAAAGAGAAAAAAGCCATTGGTAAATGTATGTTTATGTATAATTTTTAAGTTTAGTTAATTGTTTTCTTGGAAACAGAAAGTTTCCTCTTTAAAAGAAAAAATCAAACCCAAACCCTAGATTTGCCTGATTAGGTAGTCTGGTACCATACTGGTAAACAGTGCATAGGCACCGTAATATGTCTGAGATTAGGGAGATTGATTTAACAGTTCTTAGCTCAGGTTTGATGCTGGTGACAGTCTACTGACACAATTGGTTTTGATTAGAAGTGGTGTGTGTGTTTGTAGGTATTCAGGAGATCTATATTCCAAGGTTTTTATTTCCTTTGAATTATTAGCTTAGGCTTTGAAACCTCTTAGTATTCCCTGCAAAATATTCTTGTCTAATTTCAAAGAATGTCATAGTACTGAAACCTGATTTTAGACAATGTCAATTCTCTTTCTGAGTGAAACTGAACTGAAAGACTACTCTGCTGAGGACTCTGACACCTTCTGTGTCACTTAAGCCCTCTGAGTAAGCTGAGACAGAGACTGTGCAGATGAACTTGTCTCAGTTTCTCATAGTGATAAGTATGATTGTTTGCTTGTCCATGTGTTTAATAGAAGAGGAAATGGTAGTTGCCATTTATGAAAGGATACAACTGGGCTAATATTGTCCATCAAGATCCATGTTTTTCATCATTTAAAAGAACCTTTCATGAAAAATGCTGTTTCAGTTCATTCTGAGTTTCTTTTAGCAGGTATTTTTCATAAATTTGCACATGGTTTTACACACATTGATTTTTAAGTTCCTTGTTTGAGAGGGAAACTCTTTGCCTAAGTGCTTGTCTCCAGTGATGAATATGAGCTGACAGAGCAGACAGATGAAGAGCACAGGTATTCTCACTCATCTATATAAGAAATAGCTATGCAATTCCTACAAGCTGATTTGCAGTTAAGTCCTCATTTATGATGACCTGGTCCTACAAGGCAGGTACAAATGCTTGTTGTGACTTTGACCTACAGAAGCCACACACACAGAGGGCAGGTGAGGAACTTCCTAAACAGTTCACAGGTTAATGATTTTCTGTAGTACTAGGAGCTGCAGCGGTTCAGACTTGGGTCAAAAGACCCATCTCTGAGAGAGAACAGCAGTGGAACTCCAAGCAGAAGATGGGCAGAGATTGTTGCTATATTCAGCAGAAAAAAATTGTCAAGGTTTAAATAATATTTGACAAAAATTTTATCAATCAGTTCAAGCAATGTACACAGGGAAGGAAAGGTCAATTGGCTAATCTAAAACTTCTCTTGCATTTGTTAAAAAAGAATAAAATACTTAGTACAATAGTTTTTAATCAATATTTGAAGATCTTCACTTGTTCCAGTGAAAGTAGCATTGAAATTACCTGCCACTACATAATATCTTGAGTGTTTTTAATTTCAGAATTTATATTACTTTTTTCCCACCAAAGTTGTTTGAAACATGATATAGAACATGAAGATAGTGTTAAGCACAACTGTGTGGCAACTACAGAAGGTACACAATTATAACTCTTCCTGTATCTTGAGACATTTCAAATGTGCTGATGCTAAAACTACAGCAATGAAAGTGCCTCTTTCTTTCAAAACTAATGGGATCCTCAAGGCAGTGATATTTCTGTCTCCACATAACTGACCCACTTCTTGCCCATGCACTAGATTTAGCTGTCATTTGGTGGCATGCCAGAAGGGAACTAACCTTACCTACTGCAGCAGGAAGGGTTGTAAGTCTTATTCTAGGAGATAAGAAACAATCTTTCCAATTCATCTAATTCCTCAATATTTTAACTATTTCCTTCTGGTGCATTGGGGTGAAACCAAAAATTGTACTTTAATGTTGCTATTTGTAGAAGCTTTTTGAATCTTGGCAAGTTTAGTGAGTGCAAAGAGGGGCCGTGATCAGTTGGCTGGGCTTCTTTCTTACAGAGTGATGAACAGGCTAATGGAGAAGTGGATGTGCACTTAAACATGCATGCTACCAATTCCTCACATCCCTAGTGCCTACCTGAACCTCCTCACCATTGTCTCTTAGTTGAGGGAAAGGGTTTTCTACTCTGTAGAAATAATTAAATCCCATTTGAAAGCAGGACATAGAGCTACATTTTCCAACCGCTTTGAAGTTTTGAGATTTCTTGGCCTATGCTGTCATCCTCTTTCTGTCCTAGTAGGCATTTCATCAGGTACATAATACTGTCAAGAAACAGGCAATTCAAATAATGAAATATGTACCATACTGCTATGCCACTTTGGCCTTTTAATGAGTAGTTTCAGCAACTCAGTTTCCCAATTAAGTGTCTTTTTAAGCTAGGAATATCATGAAAAAGTATCCATATGAAAAACTGTTACTTTCCATTCCAAAAAAATCTACACCAAACTCCCCTCAATGCCTCTAAAAATATGGCAAAAATATGTGTTCTTAGACAAAATAAATTCAAGGAATTCCATTTATCTTGAGAAGGTATCTAGATTCACACTGCAGAAACTCAGTATACTTTTACTACCAATTTCCATTTGCAGCTTATTTTCTGGCTGTTACATCATTGTATAGTTAAATTATTTTTGTTTGTTTGTCTAATTTCTTAATTTTTGGTGTTAAATACTATGAATTATATGCCAGTAATACTTTGTAGCTGGCAGGTATGTATATCATCAGTTCTCCTGTTAGATTAAGTGAATGTGTTATACAACTGCTATGAAGGTGAGACACATGCAGAGCTCCTCAAACAACCTAGGATATGGCATCCCTTATTCAAAACAAAAACACAATCAACAAAGCTAAGTGTATGTTTTAAACCCATAGATTAGAGTTATTTCGTACAATTTGGCACTAAATGAAATTTGGAAAAACTACTGAGACACCACACACACACCTCTCCATGCTTATCAAAGTATAGAACATTTTATCTTGATTCTTTTTTGACAGGTAACTACATAAAATGAACAAAGACAAGAATTAAATCATTGGATATCTCGTACATTTAAAATAACAGAGAAGAATTTGGAGTTAACACACAGTGTGTGGATCAACATTGTTACATGATGTTGATATATGGAAAATTGATAAAATTATGACAAGAACTAATGTATTTAAATGTGTGTGTATATGTACTTGCATGTGTTTTTATATGTTTCACAATTACATATACCACTGTGTAATGCTGAGCTGAGTAAAGGAAAGAAGTAACATTTTACTCAGCTTTAAGTGTTATGACTACAAATGTGGGACATTGCCAGAGACAGTTAGTTCTATGACTCTTTTTTTTTTTTT
>VXBX01001578.1:21057-45896 GCA_013400415.1 Scytalopus superciliaris
TTTTTAGGTATTTATGTACTATTGGATTTATCTTTTCCACTTTCTACTGATTCTAATTTGTTGTTTGAAGCAGAAAATCCAGCAATATGATCAACATTTTTCTGGCACATTTTGCCTTAGTTTAGGGCATGTGAATTTAATCCTCTTATCAAGATAGATACAACAATACCTCTTCACAATGTGTTAATTTAATATACTGCCAAAATATCTATCTGCTCACTCCTTCTGTAGATATTGTGTTTATTCAAAGTGGTACTAAAAGATATGGTCACGTTCCAAAGTCTGTAATAAAATAAGATACATTTAAATCTTTTACATGAACAACCTTTGAAATTCGTCTAGTGTCTTAAGATAACATATACAAATATCTTCTTCAATAACATAGAAAAAAAATCATCTTTTTAAAATAAAATTTTGCAGTCTATTCATTCCCAGTCTTTTCTGTCTTTATTTCAAAACTGTCTTTCAAACATCAGCTATTTACAGCATTTTACAAGCTTAGGTACTGTTTCTTAAACCATAAAATGAGAAGAAAGAACGTTCAGATATATAAGCTTATTGAATTCCATGGATATTTTAAGTTTCATTTTCAGTGAAGCTCTATTTTGCTACTTAAAGGATCAACAGCACTCCTGATGATGTGCAAAAATAAAGCTGATATTGTTATGCAGACTCTAAGTTTTTGGAACTTTCCAAACATTGGTCTGACAAGCTCAGACCATTTTGATCACAAGCAAATGAGAAAATATGTGAAGAAGATATAGTACACAGACAGGGTAAGCCATAAGTCAAATTCAAGTTGCCTTCACTAGAACTTCACATGTTATGTAACAAAACTTGATTTATAAGGGAAAAGGTTTAGATAAATGAAATAAATGGATAATATTAAGCATTGACAATTAAAAAGATTTTTTTAAATAAAGTTCTATATGAAAATATATAACTCTGAATGCTGTATTATAGCACTAACAGACAGCAATTTTATATTTCCTGAAACGAGTCATGGACTAGGTACACTTCCCAGTACATTAATGTATAATAGCTGCTAAGCTGTTACTTATTTGTGGACATCTTTCAATCTTTGCATTGATGTTCAATGGCATATCTGCTAAAAATATCCTATGCCTCTTCCTGAAAAGAGATGTTTCATTTTCTTGAAAGATATACTATAATTTTTGTGATATTCACCCCATTTATCTAGTATTTGGTAGAAATGTGATGAATCATAGAATCACAGAAAGGTTTGAGTTGGAAGGGACCTTAAAGATCATTCAGTTCCAACCTTGTGACATGGACAGGGATGCCTTTCACTAGACCAGATTTCTCAGAGCCCCATCTAAGCTGGCCTTGGACACTTCCAGGGATGGGGCATCCACAGCTTCTCCGGGTAACTTATGCCAGTGCCTGACCACTGTCACAGGAAAGAATTTCCTAATATTTAATCTTCCTAATATCTAATCTAAACCTACTATCTTTCAGTTTGAGGCCATTCTCCCTTGTCCTGTCACTACAGGCCCTTGAAAATAGTCTCTCTCCATCTTTCCTGTGGACTTCCTTCAGGAACTGGGAGATCACAATTAGGTGACTCCAAAGCCTTCTCTTTTCCAGGCTCAACAATCCCAATTCCCTCAGCCTTTCCTCATAGGAGAGGTTTGTAATCTCTCTAATTAACTTGGTGGCCTCCTCTGGACTCACTCCAACAGGTCCATGGTCTTCCTGTGCTGGGACCCCAGAGCTGGAGGCAGCACTGCATGTGGGATCTCACCAGAGAGGAGCAGAGAAGACTTAAGCTGTTTTGGTTAGGAGTGTTTAAAGCCGTGACTTCAAGTGTGAGGTCAGTTTAGCTTCAAGAGTAATCTTTATTTTACATCCAAATTGTGCAATTCAGTTGCAAAATAATTTACCTGCCATGATCACTGTAAAATATGTTTCATACTAACACTGCTATGCAATAATGTTCTTCATACAATGAGATACAGTTATGGACCCTGTTTTACTGATGAAACAGAAATCTTCACTATTTCAACTCTAAGGGACAAGAAGACTTATCTTGTCTCATTAATATTCTTGTTCTCTCTGAAATTGTTACGATAATGAGACTGAACTAATAAAGATCCTATTTAAGATCATAGTGATACTGTCTGCATTGCAAGTGAGTTGATGGTTGCTATTTATAAACATGTGCATGTATTTTTCTGTGTCACCAGGTTGTTAAAACAACAACCTTTATAACAACATCTAAACAACCTTTACATTCTATTTATTTGCTTGTGTAGTAATAGCAATAACACTAGTATACACCAGAATTATGCAAAAAACAGCTTTTGAAAATGAATTTTTTGACAGCCCACTTTGAGTAATTTCACGCTGAACCTTCTATCTTGAAAGTTAATAGGAGTTTAAACATTAATGATATAATAGTGAGTTTGTTCTTCAAGCTCATATAGTTCCATTTGCTATTCTACATGTCAGATGAGGAAGTGGTGGAGGATTGTAGAAGGGACAGAAGAAAGTAACAGAAAAGGATATGATGTCCACTCTATATATGTCCAGGAGAGTTAAAAAATAGGCATTTTCCTACATTCAATTATCTGTAGAATGAGCTTTCTCTATGTAAATTTGAAGCTCACAATTCTAGGTGTCTCAGCAAGCTTATCCATTTAAATGAAAACATTTAAAAATAAAATAAAAAAATAATAATCTTGTGTTTCATGGACTCACCCTGAGGATTTACAGTCTTTGAAGTGAATCATAGTTGGGGTTTTCTTTTCTCACCTCCTTCAAATAATCATAAAAATTTGTCAAGGAAGAAGTCCCATAGATGAGTATGTCAAATGAATACAGTTTCTCGTGGTAATGTCAATCCACAATGAACATTCTGCAAATCTGTTCTGTGTAATACTTTTAAGTGCATTTTAATTTCATCAGTCAATAGCAGAAGCAGCAGTTGTAAATGATACCACTGCTGAGCGCAGGAGCTAAAACTTGAAAGCTAATGACACCATTGAGAAGATAAGAGTCAAAAATAGTACAGAAATGGTTTAAATTGTCTCACAATACGTTCTCTGTGATAATATTCCAGTATCAGCCCCAGTGGCAGCACTCAGTCAACATGCTGCTGTGGAAGAAAGTGGGAATTGCAAACCTTGTTTCATCTCTCCTGGTAGTCATTGTTTCTGCATCTATATAAGATCAGAGCATTCCTGTATAAGATCAGAGCTCTCTTGCTTTCTATTTACTTACCTGTAACATACACAATAAGTCGAACATGTCAGAAAAGAACTTCGAGGGGGGAAAAAGGTCACAAAACCAAATAAAAATACTTAGGGACACAGTTCCAGTTTGACTAAACTTTTCTGAAGTTAGAGAAATTAGAACTATTGTGCGATTCTATCCATCCATCCATGCATCCACTCATAAAAGCTTCATCATCCATCCCAAAATTTCTAAGGCTTTCCCCTGTAAAAGTAACAGAAAATTCCCCAGCAAAGTTTCTGGAGCATCTGCTTTTTTGGGAATCCATTTCACTTTTAGGAGAATACAGGAGCGAGGGCAAACATTTGAATTAATGGCAAAAGGTAAGTAAAACACATCCTTAAACTGAAGAAAATTCTGTTTCCCATATAAAGCTGAAAAGTGTAAATACTGCTCAATTTCCTAGGGTATAAAAGTAATTTCCAAGGTCCACTTCCAGACCAGGACTTTTATTTCCAAGAAATAAGCACTGAGGATGAAAAAGGTCACCACATGAATTTCACTGTGAATGTTTCTATCAATGCTGTTGTTTCTTCACTCTTTACTTCCAAAATTCAAATACCTGCATTTTTGCAGCTACATTTCTACAGGAGAAAGTCTCACCCTGTCCTTCATGTTTTCCTTTTTTTTTTTTTTTCATGCACACACACTAAGGCCACCAAAATTCAACAGAAATGTTTAAATCCTGCATTAAAGGGGAAGGATTTGATCAGCTACAATGTTAGTTAACCCCAAAAGCACTGCTAATCTGACAACTGAGAAGTCTTGACCTTCTGTAAGATGGGACTAAAACAGGCACAATGCAGCGGTCGTTGTTCAAGGGCAGTTTCATGTGTTGCTTGAAGTTTGAAAGAAAACCAGAGGAGCTGTACATAAATATTTAAAGATGGTTTGTCAAGGGGATAACCAGTATAATGCATCTAAATCTGTTACAGCAGATTTTCAAGGCCTTGGGCAGTGCTTGTGATTGTGTTTTCCTAGAAAAGCCCAAGGAGGTAACTCTTGGCTGACTGCAGGCGAGCTAGAGATGGCTCCTGGTCAAAGACAGAGCTTTAAAATTATGAATGAAATGAAAATCATTTAAAGTTTGACTAACTTTAGAAAAACTGTTTGCCAAATATATTATTTTAATGCTCACTTTTCTAGTTAACTGGAACAGAAAGAAGAAATTGGCTCAGGGACCTTGTAAAATGTCAAAAAGAAAAGAACTAGAGAATTCTGAAAACACGACTCCTTGCAAATTTAGATTATGAAACAGTATTGCAAGTGTATCACAACAAAATATAAAATGATATAGTAAAGGCTCTGAATCTTTTACCTCTAGGCACTTCAGCAATCAATAAGTATTTCTGTGTAAGAAAGTTTTAGAACAAGATGTACAGAATTTCCATTGCATAAAATTAGATCATAGCAATTGTGATAGGTGTACTGACATGCTTAAATTTAATACATAATAAGGAGTAGTGCAAGCTAGAATAACACAGGGCAAAGCAACAACAAAATCCAGAAATATGGCTTACTGGTCAGCCCCAAAGCCAAATCCAAGTTCAATTCTCTATATTCAAATAAAAATAAGAGGGCTATTCCTAAAATATTACTTTATTTCATTTCACATTATTTATCTGAATATATGCTAATTTCATTCCTCTCATTATGTCCTTTTCTAGTCTTCAATTTGCCCTTATGTTCTTTTTTTTTCCCTTTTAATTAAAGATTATATTCCAATGTATTTCAGTCTATGTAGAGTAGCTCATTTTCTGTAACATTTTTGATTTTCTAATCACTGGTGCTTTTCTACTTGTTTCCCATTCTGTTCCTTTCAAAATTTTTATCTCACAATTCCAATCCCATGCCTATTTCCCAGTTTTTTAGAGTGTATCTTAGAATAAATTCACAGACTGCTTCTAAGGGATTTTAACAGGTGACTTGAAGTAACAATTTATATCGCAGTAAGAAGTCCAGAAAAAATGTCAAGTCAATCTGAACAATGTTTATATTCTGGTCCCCTGTATAATGACACTAATCTTTTTATCTATTATAAATATTTCCCAATTAATCAAAGACCTTCATCAAACACAGATGAATAAAATCAAGCCTTTTTAATTTTGATTACAATGCAGATACAATATTCAAATATGTAATAATTTATGGTTTATTTTCCATTTACATTTAAGTTTAAATTTCAAAGGAAAAGGATGCATTAATGGAGTAACAAGGAAGAAAACCCAGTTATGAATTATCTCAGCCAGTGGAAAACAAAAGATTAAAATCATGACAAGATGAATAACTGCTAAGTGATTGTTGCAGCATATGTACATGTCTAGGTAATACAATAAGTAGTGTAATCTACATTTTCATGGCAATTCATGTTTGAGCTTTATAGCTTATATCACTGTTCAGTCCAAGATATATTACTCAGGGGTAAAGTTATTGTTTCTTTTTAGGATGAACTGAGGGCTAAAGTGTGTAGATTCTTAATTCTTTTAAAAGGAAACACAAGAATTTAGCTATCATAGTCTCATCAGGATCACTTTGGGAAACCCTCATTCTAATTCTTCCATTGATTCTATTGCTGTAACAACTTCCAGAAAATCCTATCTTTCCAAATACTTCAAGGTCATTGCGATAGTCATAAGGCCAGTTTCTCAACTGTTGATGAGAAGGCAAATTTATTTCTATTTTATATTGTGAGATCTAGAGACTTGCACTGCAGAAAAATAGGTCTTGGTCACCAGAAATGCCTGAGTTCTACAACAACCATCTTATTTCACTATCTCCTTTTCTCATCAACATGTCTCACAATTTTTCTACCTCTAATTCTTGAAATTTTATGTTTAAAAATTCCTTTTATTTTAATATTCGAGGTCCTACATGCTAAATAAATCTATTTTTAGTACAGGGAGACACTGTAGTAAAGTTTGCAGTCATGTCTGCATTCAGGCAGGACTCCAGATGTCTTCAAAATCCTGTATTTCTTCTTTCTGGTTGTTTTTTAATTTCAGCATCCTTCAGTTTGGCATATATAATAATCCTTTAGAGTTAAATTGCAGTTATTTACACATATAGAAAATATGTTTGTTTTGTTTTGTTTTTTTTAAGAAAATAAGAACATTGCAGGAGAACAGACAATTGAAGACTTAAAATTTAGAAAAAAAGCAGCAAAATCTATCTAACCAATAAAAATTTCAAGCAAATGAAGAAAAACTGTCTTTAGAATTATGCATTTTTAAGAGAATTTATTGGAAATTCCAATTATTTTTTTCCTCTTTTCAAGCATGATTTTTATTTTAGAGTAGAAATGTCCTGTAGAGTATTTCAGAAACAAAAATATAGTATATAATGGTGCAGCTGCAATTTACAGTTTTAATTAACTGAAGATCCAAAGGAACTTAAGAGCTGAAAATCAATACTGAGCTGAATTTAAGCTTTGGTAACTTGGAACTTCTAAAATATAAAACATTAAAATTATTCTATTAAAATATTCTAAAATTATAAAATATATTAAGGAAATGCCATAAAAATCTGAATGCTTGCATAAATAATTTGTAAATAATTGTTTCTTTATATTCTTTTATACCGAAACCAGACCAATAACTGCAATTTTATTATGCATTTTTAATATTTCTAACACAAGTTTCATACACAACCTGAGGTAAGACAAACAAATAAAAGGCGAAACAGACAGCTCAGAGGTTCCCATTCTCATACTCACGTTAGGGCTGGGTTAGTCAGAGAACTGATTGCACATACAAGCTTTCACAGCATCGTTGACTCCCATAGATGGAAATTTAGGTGTCCAAGCACAGATTTGGGGCTCATCCCATGGCACATCTCAGCAATAGCAGCTGTGTCTTGTCTGTGCAACACAAAAGCCATTTCAGATAACAGTTTATCAGGAAATGCCTTAGAATCTGTTTTAGTCACAGTAGTTTTAAATATAATTTAACCTCAGTTCCAGGACTGAGTTAATTGCAGACGTCCCATGGATTTCTATGAAATCAGGAAATTATTCTGAAGTGTAAAGTGGTCTGGAAGGGTCCTTACTTATGTTTTTGTACCATCCTCAACCATTTTGCAGTTTCAGCATTAAGATTTAGAATTTGTAGTCAGAAGACTGGCTCAATAACACCACTCTTTGAAAGTTTGCTTTAATACTTATTAATTGTTTGAGAGTGTAATTTTTAGTCTGCCTTGAATGACTGTATGGTAGTGGTTTATATGAGTGATAAAATGACAGCAATGCAAGAAATCTTATGAATACTTAATGCTGTTAAGCACAGACAGGAATTTCTTATATGCCTTTGAAAATTCTGGCTTTTTGATCAAATAGCTTAGATCACCTCTGTAATTGCACAGACTTTCTAACAATTTAGATATAAGCTCTCCAGTGAAGAGGCAATCTTTTCACCCCAGATGTGTGCAGGACATAGCATAATGAGGCCCTAGGCTTTAATTTCTGCTAAATTCTATTCAGAGGAAATTATTATTAAAATCACATGCAGTGCACTTCCATGATTTTGGATGGGAGAGAATTGTAAATGTATAACAAAAGATGCAGCAATATGCTAAAATTGCTGTGTATACTATCAAATCAACCCCCCCCGACTTTTCTACACATGCCCTAAAGAGGTGTTACTGCTGTTTCCAAGACACTTGTGTCTTATGCCGACAGCCAGGAGGGTTTTGGTGTGTTTTTCTATGCTGAAAGAGAATTCAGAGAGCTCTTCCCAGCACCAACAGAAGATGCCTTGGAAGATAATACCTCAGCACACTCCACCTCCATTCATCTTTTGATAATTTCTGATTCTGATGATACTGTAAATGCATAAGGAGAACCTATTTTCTCTGTGTTATTTCTGGCCCTGAATGTTCTTTCATCATAGCAATATAAAAGTTATGGTAGGTATCTTTAAAGAATGTTTCTTACTTAATTCCTCATCTTGTCAATGGCTGAAAATCCCCTCAAAATCTGAGTATAACATTTCAGTTACATTTGTCAAGATTGTTATATGTTCATAGGTGTGTTTAAATCTCAAAAAGAATGTTTCTTTATATTCATGTTATTAATAAATTATATGTTTTTTTTCTTAGAGTGCTAGCTCTATTTGTTGATTTCTAAACATTTTGGGAACAACAAAGAACTGTGTTCTTGTAACATCACTAGAACTAGTACAGACAGCTCTAGAAGTAGGACAAAATATTTGCCCATCTGTGTTGAATACAAGAATGTTATCTGTGTCGAGTACAAGAAATCCTTGAGGTTGCCTGGACCTTGCTATTTTCTGACCACCCAAACACCATATTTTTAGTTCAGATAAGTTTTGTTGTATATTAACTCAAAAATATTTATATTGGGAAATTCCTAACAGAACAAGTAAGAGAAATTTTTATAACAGGAGTTTTTTTTCCTTTCTCTCAGCAGCATTAAGACTGGAGACAGGTGTGTTTGTCTCCTCAATCTTCATTTAAGATTTAATTGTTTTATGTCTCAGTTAGTGATTATTGGGTATTTCTCTTCAGGGAAGTTTTATAGAAGACTATTCTTCATTTGGTACCTACCAAACAATATTAAGAATGTTACTAATATTCTGTCTTCAATTTTGAAAGACTTTTTGAAGACTTAATGTTTATGTTAGTTAAAATAGGAAAATGTCAGAGTTATTTCTCTTCGACTTGCATAAATCTTCAACCACTGTTCTGTTTCTCTTTTCTTTCTCTGTGTCTTCACATAGCTTGTTTCAGTGACACCATAAAGTGTTTTATTATTCAGAAAGAGACACTTTTACCAACAAGTTGTTTTAAATCTGTTCAGTTATGCACCCGTTTACAGTCTGGCCATGTTCATAACATTAAATTTTGTACTTAAAATCATACTTCATTCAAATGAGACTTGAATTTCCAGAGCAGTTTTAAACTGGAAATGTTAGAAGCAGCTAGCTGAATGTTGGATAGGTTAAAGTGCATTTCAAAAGTGTTTTCAAATATTGTTTTCTGGAGATATCTACTTCCTTTAATGTTGTGGATTGCCTCAGAAACTTATATTTTCATTAAAAAATAAAATCTTATTTAGGGGTTTTGACAATAAAACCTCGTTTGGGGGTCTTGTTGACTTTAGTTCACTGGATCTTTCATTTCAAGACTGTTAAGAAGTTTTAATAGATACTATTTACCTACTACTTTGTGATGAAAGATATTAGACAATGATATAAAAAAAGATCAGTGTTTACAGTATAAACATGTCCTTCATTTTAGTTTTACAGTCCTGTATTGCTGTTGGCCTTGGGAGAGTTGTTCACATTTTACAGTTCTGTGAACAAAACCAGAATGCCTCAACAGTTTAATCATAAATATAAGAATTCCCATTTCTTGGTGAGAGTATTGTCAGAGACATGTTGTGTGGCAGAAAAGCTGTGGTGTGATTTCACGGCCATGAAGAGTGCAAGAAGCCAGGGAAGGACAAGACAGAGTGACCAGATCCAAATTTTAACTGGAATTACCAGGGGAAATATCATTTTGCCAAAAAGTGATTTCATGAAGACAAGACCTTTCTTGATAATTTAAAGTTTATAAAAGCAAACCTGCTTTCTACAGTTCAGTCATCCAGTAACAAACATTGTAACAAACATAGTATTTTTGTTTGGCTGAGGTTGGAGGGGATTTTATGATGTGTGTGTGTGGAATTGTTTGTGGATGGTAAGTTTTTTGTTTGTTTGTTTTTTCCCCTTTCAGTAAAACCAGTCAGAAAAAAAACATACAAAGTTTCAGGGTTTGTTTGTGAAATACTTCCAGCTTGTGGATTTTCAACAAAAGTCTCAGGGTTAAAAAAAAAAAAAAAAAAAAAAAAAAGAAAAAGAAAAGGGAAAAAGAAAAAAAGAGCGTGATTTTAAAAACACTGGACTTTTCATTTATAGAAGATGCTATATCTTTTTTGTCTAGCACATGTTCAAGTACCAGGACAGGGAGAGGAAACCTAGAAAATGCAATTTTAATTAAATTTTCAGCCAAGCTCATAGTTCCAAAATCTATAGATGGCAATCTTTGGAGAAATCTTTTAAAAAAATTACAGAGAAATTCAGCAGTATAGAAGAAAGTTAGCCTATCCAGTTTATAAATAGTCATGGCACTGCAGCTGGCATTGGTTTTCAAACAAAATTCATGTTAACTAGATTAAAATGAAATTTTGTGTATATTGTTTAAATACTTCCTTACATTATAGTTATATATAGTTACCATAAAATAAACACACATCTTTTGTGTTGCTAACGTTTTTTCCTAAATATATTAGGGTGTTTTTTTAATTATTTTCTTATTATTTCTTTTTTTTTTTTTTTCCCTCAATTTCAAATTCAGGAGTACATAGTAATGTTTGGGTTAGAGTCAGCATTCAGAGTAATTTCTCTTGTTATTTTGATGCACCCATCAATCTTGGACACGTAGGTGACAGGTGGGGTAACAGTGACCTCATTGACTCACAGATAACTATAGTGATAGTTTAATTTTGAAAGAAGGATCAGAAAGGGAAAATATTTTGACAAAACTTTATCAACTGAATATTTCTGTTGACCTTACTGTATCTGTAAACTGTGAAGCCTGTTATTGTATTCTGAGGGCAATTTTTAACCTTGTGATTTTTAAATCGAGTAAACAAAACGCTCTACAGTTAAGTAGTTAATTTGAAAACCACAGAACTGGAAACTGTGACTGTCCAAGCAGCCTTTCAAGCAACATTTCTGTGCTACTCAGACCAAATGAAATGCCCAAGACACTAATCTGACACAGAATTGTAAGGAACCTCACGAATTTTATAGAGAGTTGCATAGGGAAATGTGAGCAATGCATAGTTGAAAAAGATATGAAGTGTCTTTTCTTCTTGATACTTGGAAATTAAAGCAATATTAGCAAGTAATTTGTATAAGGGCTTATATTACACAAAAATAACCCATGTCAGCTGCGGTTTATAAGCAAAAAGTTGGAATTTTTAATCAGTGCTTTTAATTATTTATGGATCAAAACAGACTAGATTGATTTTTCAATAATGCATTACCTTACCTGCATACCAAGAAGAGGAAATGAACCATTCTGCTGTGAAGAAAGCCTGTATTCACTAAATCTTAAACATAACCTTTTATGTTACTAAATTTTCATTATCAACTTCCAAACATATTCTGCACATGTATTGCATACAACAAATGTGGGAATTAAAAGTATTTTGTTGTGTCAAAGTTTTTGCTTCTCTTTTCTCCAGTAACTGACAGCTCTAAAATTCATGAAATTAGATACAATCCTACAGAACGTACTTGTCACGTCATATTAATCAAGTTGACTGATGAAAACCTGTACATTCACAATGCTGTATTTAATCTTTATTTTTAGATCATCATATAGAAAAAGAAAATATCTTTAATTACATGTTGTTTTACTTGTGGATTGAGTGTTTTTAAGAGATGAATTGCACAAGATAACTCTGGATCCCAATATCCCAAGTATCCTAAGCCAATTTTCGCCTCCATTAAATCATAAACAGCTTTTAATGCAGTGGAATATAAAGAAATGTGGCTTGCACTTGTAATTTTCACTCTTTAATCCTGAGCTCTATTTGAGTTTGCACAATCTGCTACAGAAATCTAATGTGATGTGAGAGCCTCCCTCTCCTTCTGTGCCCTAGGAGACCACAGGTGTGTTAAGAGTGTGTTTGTCATAGATAAGCCTGTTTGCTACAATTTGAGAGGACCTAGTTTCAGGGAATTCAAGACTAAATTAGGTAGGTAGATTAGATTAGGGCTAGATCAGGAAACTGATTTCAGCTGTGGCAGGTTGATCAGGTTACTGCTGTCTATTACACAAGAACACAAGGTCATCCTATTTTAAAATCAGTGCTCATGTTAGCTGGTATAATTTTTAATCTGAACTTTCCTTTTGCTTTATTAATTCTAGTTATCAAACTTTCAGATTATTGAAATCAAGCAAGATGTCTATCTTCTTGTTCACAAATTTGTGAGATAAGAGGAAACACGGTTCTTCAGGCTTTCACTATTTACTTTGCTTTGCCTTTCATTAAAATTTTGTGATATATATATCTTAGCTTGCAGAAATCTATTCTAGTTCCAGATCTAAGATTCCCCACTATAATTGTTTTCTTTTAAATTATTTTTGGTTTTTATATTGCAACAGAACTTGTTAAAAAGAAATACCTGTGCTGTTAATGTGGCATTCCGACCCTGCAGGTCCTGCTCCCAGGAGCAAATCCCATGTGCCTAGAGATGATCAACAGAATTTAGGGATTTATAGCCAAAGATGAGTTATTCTACCTTTTTCCTCTGTTCATAAGGTTATTTCTGATGCTGCAGAACCTACCAAAATGCTACAACTTCAAGAAGTTTATTTGGAATAAGAAGTGGGACATATTAAGATTCCTTAGACAAGATTTTGACAGGAGCACCTCGGTCTTGTGGCAGAATTCCATCCTCTTTTAATGATGCACCAGAAGGAACATATGTTAAAGTTCTCTTATTCTCTGTGTGAAAAACGACTGATCTCATAATAGAAACAGAGAGTACACAGTTTTAGTACAGCCTATAAAGTGTGGTAATTCTGGAAGCCATCCTACACATTTGCACATATGGAAATAGGCAGCCAAAACAAAAAAAAAAAAAAGTTCTTTATTTCTTCTGTAATACATTATTATTTTAACCATTTTAATTGTATAACAGAAACAATTATTTTCTGTGTTTGTTTGGGTTTTTTTTAAATAAAATATGTAATGTTATTCTTGGGAAAGAAACTTCCATGCCATTAAAATATTTAGATGACCCCTGCACAAGGATAAGTGACAAAGTGCTCACCAGACAACAATGAAAAAGTAAGTACAAAAGCTGGTATATAGCTTATCTATTTCTAGAAATGATGATAGTAATATCTTTGTACCTATAATCTAGCTGGCTATATAGTTTAGCTGATATTTTATCTAATGTGTAAGTACCTTCTTAGTTTTATTTGTTCAGAAACCATTTTAAACCCTTACAAGATGTATAATATCTTTTAATAAATAAATGAATGTCTAAAATGTTTCTAGAGAGTTTATAATTTTTAACCTCTTAGATGAATTGTGAGTGACCTTCACACATGGTCTATTTTTCTGCACTTCAGCTTAAAATCCAAATGTCAAATTCTAGAGTAGTTTCTGAGCTACTTCAGTCAGAGAATGTTAAGAAGCTGAAATTATTTATTTATAAACTACAGAAATATTGTTCATCAGAATGGGGAATTTTTTGCCAACCGCATGTAGGTTTATATTTTCCTAAGTTATTTTATGGCCTCTAATATTTTTCTTAATTACTTTACCCTCAGCAGCCCAAAGACAAGGTTACATTTCAAATGTGCTGAAAAGAAGAAAGCAGTATATTATATGCAGTTTCTTGAAGTCTGTACTATCAGTGCAATGAACACTCTTTTCAGTCTACCACGTTACTTTCTGGTTCTAAAGAAACTTATGAATTTTGTCCACTACATATGACCAAAGAGTCAATTTGCATCCATAGAGCTCTAGTGATTTAGATTAGTTACAACTCCATCCATATTGGTAGAATCACAGAATGGTTTGGGCTGGAAAGGACCTCAAATATCATATTGTTCCAACCCCCCTATCACTTTCCACTTTCCACTAGACAGGGACACTTTCCACTAGATTAGATTGCTTATCTACCCTGGCCTCAAACACTTCCAGGGATGGGCCATCCACTTTTCTGGGCAACCTGTGCCAGTGTTTCTCATCCTCACAGTAAAGAATTTTTTCCTAACATCTAATCTAAACCTACTCTCTTTGAAGATATTTCCCCTTGTCCTGTCACTGTAAATTCTTGTACATTATCCCTCTCTGTTACCTATTTAGATTTATGAGAAACATAGCAAGTTTTCAAGGCCTGTGTAACTGAACTGATCATTAAATCCATACCTCCCATTAAAAATACTTGCAAGCTCTCCATCTGCTTTTTTTCTGACCTCATAGACTCTAGTATTCTCATGAAATAAACCCCTTCATTGATGTTTGAATGCACAGTATCAAAGCTTTACTATTTTTAAAATTAGCTGGCTCTAAACACATATGTAGCCACTGCAAAAAAAGTTTGGAGGTGGAAAGTAGCTAAGAATCACCTGTTTAGTCTTTGATGCAGAGATAGAAGACAGGTTTTACTCAAATATATACATTTCATGAACTTGACATGACACATTTTCTCTTGCATTTTCCATTTGACTCTCTTCCTACCTGTGATGGGTTGGATAAACCCCCAGGAACTCAGATTAAGGCCTTAGGTTAGTTAGGCCTGAAACCAAATTTAGCAGGCCTCAGTTTTGTGGGCCATGGGGCTCCCCGTAGATTTAGACGGGCAAGTATCACCTGACTTAAGCAACCAAAGAGGTATTTCATATCATCTGACGTCGAGTATAAATCTAGTGGGGGAGGTATCTCTTGCTCTCTTGCCCTCCCTCTCTCCGTGCGGTGTGGTGGAGAGGACTCCCTGTTGCTGCTCCCAGAGAGACAGGCCTGGCCGCTTCCCTGCTGAGATGCCCACAGCAGTTCTGGTCTCTGGGAAGTGAATACTTTTCTGTTTGATATTGCTTGGCTGGATGCTCTTTCATAGAAACATGTTTCATGGGGGTTTTGGGTGGTGGAATTTGTATGTTATTGGGGTGGGCAGCTCTGGATGAAGTTGTTGTTTTTTTCTTATATTTGTACGTATATGTATTGTGACTTTCCTGTAAATATTTGTATATAGTTTTTTTCCAGTTTCAGGTTTTTTTTTTCCCTTCCCTCCTTTCGCTGGGACCATGCGGGTCTTGGGGGGGGGGTTTGGCATTTTGCCAAGGTCAAACCCACAACACTGCCTCTTATTTAATTCTCACCTATATTTTCATCCCTCCTCACTCAGTGTGTCTGTCTCATGCCAAGTTTGAATTTTACACAGCATTTTTTGTCTCCTCCTTTCTGCCTCCAGCACTATCTGGTGTGTCCCTGAGAGAGTATTTACTACTAAGGTAGAGCAATTATAGTGACTATGAGCACTTTGAAGACTGTCAGTGTCTATTCATTAACGTGATGACAAGATTCACATATAAATAAAAATATATTACTATATGGCATAATTCTGAAGAGCTTTCACTCCTCTCTAGATGGTTTATCCATGAGGACTTGCAGTCAGCCTTTACTCTGAAACAGTTCTAATCCTGAAGGACTGTTAGTGCAGGCATGTCCATGAGGGAATACAATTCTCCTTCAAAGACCAGCAGAGCAATCCTGCCACTTTCCTACTGCCCTTAGAAGTGATGATGTGCCTGGCCCTCAGCTGCCTCCAGGCAGCTTGTCTCTCTCCCAAATTTTCTAGGGCTCTCACCTCAGAGGGTGCATTTTGGGGCAGTGGTTTTGAGTTGTCTTCACACTGTGTCCATGAAGCTGGACCATCAAAGAGTGACCCTTGGAAGGAAGCACTAGGGACCATGAATCATGAACACTGATGTGACCCTGCAGGAGCCAGTCTGCATTCTGCAGTACAGGTGCAAGCTGCTGATAAATGGCAAATCCTCTTCTCTAGGCTAAACACCATTAATTCCCTCAGCTGTTCCTCATCAGACTTGTGCTCTGGACCCTTTCCTAGCTCCACTGTCCTTCTCTGGACATGCTCCAGAATTCTATGTCCCTCTTTTAGTGAGGGGCCCAAAACTGAACACAGGATTTGATGTGCAACTTCACCAGTGCAAAGTACAAGGGGAAAATTGCTTCCCTGGTCCTGCTGGCCACACTATCTCTGATAGAAGCCACAATGCCACTGGCCTTCTTGGACATCTGGGTACACTTGGAGGTCATCAGTGAACATCAACAAGTGTTCTTTATTACACAAAAAAATAGTTACAAGGTAAAGACAGTTTCAATGACCAGTGTAAAAGAACCTGACAAAGCATGACTTTGCCTATACATGAGGGATTGCTGTGAGAAGAAATCAAAGCAAACCAAACTGGGGGGTTTTAGTATGCTTTTCTGCTTTCTTCTTTCTGACACCTGTGCATGAACAGAGAGAAGAAGAATGCAAGCAAAACCATTTTTATAACACTTTCCTCTGGGCATTATCCCACAAGATTCTTCCAAGCAAATCTTTGAAGAAGTCAGGGAAGTCTGTAATCTACATTTTAGAGTAAACAATTTGAGTTGTTCATGTCTTCAGGCTCTTGAGTTTTCAGACTGTGGACTTGGTCTACTGATATCTTTGCAGACCATTTTGCTTCCTCAGCAATTATTGATCAAAGCCAAATAGAAAGACTGCGGTGGCTATGTCCTTAATATGGCTGATCAGAGCTACAGACTTAAGGTGACTGTTAAGTAAGGAGTGACAATTAATTTACTTCTGGTCTAAGAGTGCTAATTTTGTCTTGAATTTTTCCCTATCAGTCTTTTGTCAATAATATTGTTTACAAAGTTAGTATTTTTATTAGAAAACAAATTATATTGGGTTTTTCAAGATTATCTTATTCTATATTTTTAAAATCCATTCTGTGATATAATAGAATGATTCCAAATGTTTGAACACATCATCATTTCTAGGTCATTAGCCAGAAATTTATGCTAATTAGTAAGCCAGTTAATAAAGCTTTGCTTTTCATGTTACAATATTTCTGAAAAGATAGATTGAAACAGTTGACAGATTATACTTACTGATGATTCTCCAACTGTACCAGTTTCTGATATAAATGTCTGTGGTAGGTTTTCCTTGGCTGGCTTCTAGATGCCCGCCCACCTGCCCTTGGACACCCCATCCCCAACAGAACATGGGGGAGAAACACAGATGGAAAAGTCCATGGCCTATAATCAAGAAGAGTTCACTTGCCAGTTACTTCCACAGGCAAAACAGACTCAGGGGATAATAGTTTAATTTATTGTAAACTAAGATGGATTTAGGTGGTAAGAAAAAAAAACAAAACAAAATAAAATAAAACAGCACCTTCCTTCATCCTCCCTTTTCCCAGGCTCAATGTCACTTCTTCATCCTGAAGTTCTCACCTCACCAGCCCTGAGCAGTGTGATGGGATGGGAAATGTGGGATTGTGGTCAGTCCATGACAGCTCCTTCCTACTTTTTATTCTCCTACATGCTTTTCCTCTGCTCCAGCATGAGATTTCCAGTTCACAGGCTGCAGTCCTTTAGGATAAACCTTCCCCAGGGCAGTCTCTCCACAAGCTGCAGTTAATTTACGACTTATCCACCTGCTCAGGTGTGCAGTCCTACTCCAGCAGCAATGGGACTGCCGTCTTCTCTGTGGAGCAGGGCTTGGAGGAGAAAGGTAGTTTCACCTCTTAAGTTTAAGTGTTACACAGAATTGGATGAGGACCTGACCAGGATGAACAAGACTCTTTCCTAGTGTTTGTAGTTTGACAGTGAATTAACAGTCATAACAAGCTGGTATTAGGTTACCAGGGATCTCTTCAGAAGTATAATTTTCTAATTCAGTTGCTTTTTCTGTGACTCTAAAAAGAATCAAAAATTGTTCTGATGGTACCAACACTTGAGAAATTTGCAGTCTGAAACATATTACAGAGAATTGCTTGAGCAATGTTTACCAGTTCAAAGTCATTGGCTCTTGTTAAAAAATATACAGAAATGAGAAGGAAAGTGACCTCAGGATGTCCTGTGTCCTGCATCCCACTGAGGAATAGTGTCTCACTGTTTTGCAGGGCCTGCAGTGGTGGAGGCTTGACAAGGTCCCAGACTCTGTGACCTCTTGGAGAAAGGATAACTGTCCCTTCTCTCATGGTGACACCCACGAAGCTACAAGATGCTGCTGTCACCAGCTCACTGCCTTTGCCATAAACACTTGTCTTGTTACAAGGGTCATTCTGAGAGTAAACTATTTTTCCTACTTAAAAATCATAAGGTGCATATTTGAAAGAGTCACTACAGTTACAGTATGTTGTCAGTTATGTTGATATTTTTGCAAGAACTATAGAAGTAGTTTTTATATTTAATTAATAAACAGACACTGAGGATAAACAAGGTGTAAGTGACTTAGCAATTTGACTTAAAAGTGACATCATACAGTGGGTGTAGGCTTTGCATGAAATTGATGCAGGTGCACGTAGAATAAAACACGTACAGACATCCAGTGACCACCATCGATGACCAACAAAATTTTAATGTTCATAAAATATGAAAAAGTTAGAGATTTTCAATCTGAAAAATTCAGAGCAGGATTACTCATCATAATTCAAGTGCAATAGTCTTCACTTTCACTTGTGTTTGCTATTTCTCTTTACTGAGTTCTTTGTCTACTCTTTTTTTTCTTTTTTTTTTTTTTTTTTTTTTTTTTTTTTTTTGTCAGACTTATAAATTGGCTCTCAATTTCCTCTCTCCACCCTTGCTTGAATTGGTTCCAAATGAATAAATCCCTAATCAGGCACCAATTATCAGCTTATTGATGTTCCTGCAACAGCCTACAGAGAATAGAGTTCCTGGTCAAGGAAATACAGAAAACTGTAACATAACTGCATACCTAAAGTAATATTGCTTATATTGTCTGGTCTGAAGTCTGACTGTGCTTGACATGAATACAAGAGACTTGGCCAGAATTATAATGATATATTTTAGCATAAATAAAATTGCAATGGTCTTGTTATGGTACACTGAAATTCTATAACTGCCTTTACACCTGCCAGACCAAATGAAATAGTAAAGTTTCTTTAGCTATCAGGAAACTCCAGCTCACAAATGGACATACCTGAATAATACTTTTAGAATATCAGGAAAATACGGTATATCAGTTTAAGTAAAATCTCTATAATATTTTCCAGTTTGAATTTTTTCTCCCTGTATGAATTCACACATTTCTTTATTGCATACCAATAACAGGGTATATAACGGTGATCCAATGAGCTCATAATAACAGAGCAAATTGCAGATGATATTTGAAGAGGTTTAGCTTGAACTTCACAGGTAAAACCTGCTGCAGGGGGAAATGGGTGACACTGATACACTCGGAAGAAACTTCATAAGGTCCCGATCAGTCTAGCACACACATCATATGGAGTCTTAGAATGAACTAAGTTCTTTTATCCTGAATTTCTTTTATCCTGGATTATGATGCTTTTCAATAAAGCAAACCCAAGATGATTGTTGATCTTTACTTCACTGAGTTAATGAAAGTAAAGCTGATAACTACTTGCTGAAATAATCCCCTGAAGGTACACTTTGGTATTCTTTGCCCATTGGTAGCTCACAGTGCCTCAGTGCTTCTGAAGTGTTTTATGACTAATGACATAGGAACGTTGCAGCTAAATTTATATTTATGTGAAGACCATCAGTGATATATATTATTGTGATCATTTGGCATATGTATGAGATATAAGTACTTTGGATCAAGAAATATGTGCCTCTTTTATTACAACTATTAGAACATAAATTGTGCACAAACTAGCTCTCGTCTTGGTTAATGGCAGTGTTATTGCACAATGTAATACGATGAATAGAAGATTATAAGGGTCAATAGAAGTCTGTGGCATTTCAGTGTCACTCACCACAGCAGTATTTGGCAGGATTCCTTTAGTATTATTTCTTGTGTTCTGGGCTTTTGCACTTTGCAATCCCTGAGCACATTCTGTGCACTTAATCCAGTGAGAGAGGTAAAATATAGCTGAAAGAGTAAGATTTTGATATCCCTTAATCAGATAATTAAGTGATAATTAAAAATTAAAAATATTAAGACNTTTTTTTTTTTGTAAAACCAATCTTTCAGTTTTCTTCTTATCTTCTGAAAGAATCTAAAATATGCTTAATATTCAATAAATGTGCATATTTGAAAAGCTGGCTGTAAAAATGAGGTTGACTGATTCATTGATTGATTATAGGGAAATGATGGGTAGTTGTAGGAAAATAATGACTCCACAAAGTGACAGAAAGACTTCACTGCTTGTGAGAAAATAATTTAAATGGCATAAAAGGAGAACAAACAGTGAAAAGTATGAGGGGGGAAAAGTAGATTTATTTTTTTTCCATTGTTGATTCAAACTGGATCCTTTAAGTTTCTTCAACAGTAGGAATAGATACTTGAAAATAAAGATGAATGTACCACAGCCAGGAGGAAGAGTGAAGCTAAAATGTCTCAAATCCCTTCTAAGATCAGATCAATAAAAATTCATTGTGATTTGCAGCAACAAAACTGATGAGGTTGACAATTCTTTATCAAAAACATATATTATGATACAATTTGCAACAGGTAAAGTATTTTGTTTAGAAACAGCTGAAAGTGGCTTTGTTAGAAATATTTTCCAGTACCCTCTTCACAGTATTACAACTTCCCCTGTGCTAAAACATTGAAGGCAGAATTATTGTACAGGATTAAAAGGAAATATTTCCTTCTCTTGATGTACCACATAAGAGTTTTTAAAGTATAATTTTCCGCTGTCTGATTAATTATTTTCAGATGTCTTCACAGGACAAAGCAATTATAATAATAGATGGTGTAATTACATGTTCAGTGACTATATAATAACATTGCAGCTTACACAAATTCAAGTTATATACAGTTCCTACTCTTTGAATGTTATTAAATTGAGTTGCTTTTCAGTTGGAAATTCCTTTCCATAGTTTTCTGATTCCAAATGTATAAAATGCTCAGATATTAACTCATCCTGAGCTGTATTATTATTTATATCAACGAGATACTAAAATATCTCATTGTCTAATATTGGTCAGTCTTTTTGAGGTTACATCTGTGATTCTGATCTTACAGTGATCTCTAGTTTTGTTATATCTAACGACTACAACTGTTTTAAAAAAGTAATCAATCAGCTCTGCTCCAGAAAACTCTACACCAGGATAGATGGGAATGGCAAATCTTAAAATTTAGGGAATATAAAACCCAAACAAATATTCCAAAGCCAGTTGTCATCTCATATAAATCCATATGTCTTAAATTTTGTATATGCCTGAACATTCCACAGAATAGTCAACTTTTTTTCAAGTGGGAAATTCAGTATTTTAATACTGATGCTTAAAATCTAAAAATCTGTTTTAAAGAAATAACCTAAAAGATTGTTTGCCAAATTCTAGTGTAAAAATGGCTATCCGAGGTAATCTCTTGTTATTGTAAAACTATCTGTGTGGATCTGTACAGAAATGGAAAGTAATGTCTGTGTCCTTAAAATGTTCCTTAAACTCCACAATTATAGTAACAAGAAGCATGTTTTGCTTTGTTTAAAGGTCATACAGACACAGTAGATCTTCTTTAGTGTCTAAGTGATATTAAAAGCAAATTTACACTGTCAGCAGCAGTCCTTATCCATGAACAGACATATTAGGAATATTCCAAAAAAAAACCCAAAAAAACCTAGATATAAACCTTCAGGTCTAAGCATTCCCTCCAAAAATGTTCTCTTTCTTTGTATACATTAATTTACAAAATGTAGGTATTGTTATGGGTTGGCAGCACTTTTCTATTGTAAGAATATCATATATATATGCCCCCTATTAATATGATATATCTTTATATTACATTGTGACTTCTTTCCTGGATTTTGCAGGGTCTCATCAGTGTTGAATTCTCTTTTCAGCATCTTTGCTTTAGAAAACCTTTCTCATTGTTCAACCCAAATACACAGTCCTTGAATGGCTGATTTAAATGGATCTAGGAGCTCTCAGATAAGACGATAGACAAAAGCTTAAATTATAAATAGGTGAAAGTAATGCATATTGTGTATATTCCACCTTCCCTAATACACATTTAATGCTGTAACTAGCTATTAGCTTCAGTTCCTCATTTTTAAATAGACTGTGTCTTCTGAACACGAGAAAAGCATTTTCTAGGATACTTACCTGAGAGCAAAAGTTCCATTGGGTATTCATGTATATTTTATTTAAACAATACACTAATAGCAGTTTCCTGGCCATGAAAAATATAGGAAAATTATTTTGTTCTGCAAAAAAATACATAAATGCATAAATAAATAAAAATAATGTTTCTCACACTTTAGAGATGATCTTTTATGTGGTCTCAACTTCTGTATGCAGACTCTGAAATAAAAAACTGCCTCAAATACCAACACAGTGAACAAGCAGTAGATAAGTAAGCCCTGAAATACTCATTTAAAATTATGAGGTTCAATTTGCAATCATTTTGTTCATAACAAAATACATCTTTCCCTTTTTCACCTAATTCATCTCTAAATAAAAAAAAGTGCTCAATAGAAAGCATTCTACCTCCACAGACTAACTATAACCTCTATGAAGTGCTGTAGCATTTTAACTAGAGTTTTTTATCTGCAATTTGCTGTGTTTTAATGCAGCAATACGGACAGGTCTTCCAGTTTCAGTTGTCATATGACATATGTCATATGTCGGTCATATGAGTTTTTGTGACAATACGGAGAATAAAGTGTGGCTGAAACAGGCAAATGTTTCTGAATATCTGAGACACACAGTGACAACAGAGTGACTGAAAGGAGGATTATGCTGTAGGACATGGTCAATGGGGTCAACCGAAATATAAAAAAAATAAAAAAAAATGGCCTGATAAAATAAGGCTGGTGTTTAGAAAGCAAGAAGTAACTCAGAGAAAATATGGATTGCTTTATCTTGTCAATATTAGAAACATGAAACTGGATTTCTTTTTGGGCCAAATCAGACGCAAAGTAACAAAGCTGAAGCTCCTTCTTTGGCTACAAAGCACTCCACCTTTTCACCTTTTTATTTTCTAAGTAAAATAAAAATGCTGTGGGTGCAGATTAGATATTGATTACTGAAATAGTTTGAGTTAAAATGTTTTATTTGCTGCTAGACCAGCAAATTCAGGATTTTTCTATTTCTCTAGAATTGTCTGGTTTAAGGTGGGCTGTCTAGTCCTGAAGCATCTTGCCAAGTTATGGTAATCCATTACCTGTCTCTAACAAATAAAGAAAACCTTAAGTCATTTTCTTGTTGCTATTCTTTTAGAGTCAGAGAATGTGAAATATTGAACAACCAACACTCTTACTAAAGGGTCTAGAAGTAAAATACCTCAGAAAAGCCTTTTGGTAGGTCAGTTATCCTATTTAATTGAAATTACCTAGCCTGCCTGACATTAAAATTGGTACAGTTCAATGATTGCCTTTGTGAGGTTTTATTTTTCTTCAAGATGTGTCTTAAGTATATTGCATGTATATATGTTGCACTACAATGTAGGATCTACAGAGCACACAGCAAAGGATTCTGAGTAATTTTCTCATTGAAAACAACTGCCTTTCCCTTGCTTCATCAAGCCAATAGGAAAGTAAGAAAACAGGATAATATAAACAAGACAGCATTGTAAGATGTAGAATAAGAAGTGAAGAGCTATTTGTCAGTCCTTTTTTTGCCAGATTGATCCCCGATTTTATATGAGAAAGACAGGCATTTAAATCTTTCCACCAAATGCTAAAGACAATAATGACTGATGGGTCCAGGTGCAAACAGCTGCAGACTTAGAAGAGGCCTCTGCAGTGTCAGAGATAGATATTCTTGTTAATCTGGATACTACGGACACAGAAAGAGTGTTTGAGCTTGTAAAGTCTCTGAGGTCTTTTATTTAGCTTACTAGGTTAGGTATTACATCCTAATTGACTGCATCTTGGCCCCATGTCCCTTAGAATAAATCAGAGGAGATCTTTCACTTCAACTCTTCATGATATTTTCATAAAGTTCTCTTTTGTTTAAATAAAAGGGGTTGCAGGTATTGGTATTAATCTTAGGGTATGAAGTACTGACCAACCACCCTCGCTTCAGTGCACTTATTCATGGAACTGATCTTCATGGAAGATGTGTCCAAAGATAGGGAGGACAGGGAGATGATTAGACACAGCCAACATGGTTTTACCCAGGCCAAATTGTGCCTGACTAATCTAGTGGCCCCCTACAATGGAGTGGGGAAGGGAAAAGCCATGGATGTCATCTATCCTGACTTCTGTAAGGCCTTTGATAAAGTTCCACACAACATTCTTGATACTAAATTGGAGAAATATGGGTTTGACAGCTGAACTTTACATGGATAAGGGATTGGCTTGATGACCATATCCAAACACTGATATTCAACTGTTCAACATGCAAGTGGAAATCAATAACAAGTGGAATCCCTCAAAGGCCCATACTGGGATCAATACTATTTCATATTTTCAGCAGTGAAATAGTGGGATCAAGGGCACCCTGAGCAAGTATGTGGATCACACCAAGCTATGTGGTACAATTGACACACTGGAGGGAAGGACTGGCATCCAGAAGGACCTTGACAGGCTTGAGGAGTATGCCAAGGTAAAAATCATGAAGCTCAATGAGAAGTGCAAGGTGCTGCACCAGGGTCAGGGCAATCCCCAGTGTTAATACAGGCTGGGTGATGAATGGATTAAGAGTAGCCCTGCGAAGAAAGGTTTGATGGTTCTTGTGGTCTAAAATTAGAACATGAGCTGGCAATGTGTATTTGGAGCTCAGAAAGCCAACTGCATCCTGGGCAGCATAAAAAGAAGTGGGGCCAGCAGGTCAAGGAAGGTGATTCTCCCTCTCTACTCTGCTCTCATAAGACTCCGCTTGGGTCCCCAACACA